>QRFB01005425.1:0-32401 GCA_008931105.1 Oenanthe javanica
GTACTCGAATGGCTCTGATACCAAGCGTAAATATGATACCACCAAGCGTAAATATGATACCACCAAGCGTAAATATGATACCAAGCGTAAATATGATTATATATATATATATATCATTGTTCTAGTCCCTTTATTTGAGTGTAGTTAAAATAATACATTTTATAAACCTATTTTTAGTACCATAATAATTTTTTGAATCGATATTCATCATAATACTCCTTCCGTCTCATTTTAACTGCTTTTTTAGAAAATAATTATTATTTAAAAAATTAATATTTTCTTGGTTTACTACTGAAAGGTTATTGCTCTTTCATTTATGTAAGTTATAATTTTCAATACATTTCTTACTATTCCGTGACTATTTATTTCTACTCAGCTCTACTCCACTACTACATAGCATTAATGTTGATTTGTGCTTAGAGATTTGGGACTTAAATAACACGTTAAACAAATCCAAATAACAAAAGGCAGGACCTCTTGTGTTTTCGTGTATTATGCAGACCGAATGTTAGTCTATCTATCCTTATTGTTGTCTAAGTATTATATTTGAACCGTAGATGACTTGCGGCTTGTTGTAATGTTTAATTGAATGGTATTGGAGTTGTATTGTTTGATATCATTAGCAGGGATCGTTTATTATTTATAAATAAAATCCATGTTGCACTCCTTAGAATCTACATATTTTTTAGATATATTGTAAAATTTGGATGTTAGAATTTGTGAAATATAGTAGAATACAGGGGAAGACATGAGCATTAAATCTTAGATTAGCGGGTTACTCTAATACTAGAGTTATCCGCTTGCAGGGTTTGTCTTTCCATGCCTATCCACCGGAGTTCTCTTCTCTGAGTCGGGCTGATTTCCGATAGAAACTCTAGCATAAACCTTCATCTTGAATATTTTTCGAACATTTTTGAGATCAATTGTTGAGATTAAATTTATCTCAAACTTTCTACAATCCATGTATGCTTAATTTTCATATATATAATTATTATAACGCCACAAATAGTTTGATATATAAGACAGATGGTTCAAGACTTGATGGCAAAGGTGGGCTCACTTATAGAAAGCAAGGAACCTGAACAAGTTACAGAAGAAGCAAACATCAAAGAACTAGAATCAAAGATTGATGATCTAGAAGGCTTCAACAAGATTCTGCTAAAGAGGAACAATTGTCTGATACAAAATGAAAATGCACACCTAGAGGGGGTAATAGATGTCATGGCTAACAATGACCAATTTTAAATATCACCAAGTTATTAACCTGTCAGCTAACTAAGTTCAATTTCAATTACTGTCAACTATTTATTATATTCAATGTAGTAAAGAAAAAAATAAATAACACAAGATCTCTTAGTCAGGTTCAACCCTTATCCCTATTGGTCTAACTCCTGGTCCCCTAGTAAGAGAAAATATTATTAATCACTGAAAAACCGATTACAAGATTACAATAATATTCATCCCTTTATCCCTTGTAACTGATACTAGCTTGCTGAAATCCATGTTCCTTGAACTATCATGCTCTCTAAGCTCTGATACCAAATGAAAATGTACACCTTGAGGGGGGTGAATAGGTGTTATGACTAACAATGACTAATTTTAAATATTACTAAGTTATTAACCTGTCAGCTAGTAAAATTTAATTTCAATTCACTGTCAACTAGCTACTATAAGCAATTGTTTCACAAGCCTAGCTATCTAGCCACAATATCAATTACAACTCAATCACAAGTGAATAAATGAATTACAACTCAATCTAGAAATCCTCATATATATATATATATATATATATATAGAGAGAGAGAGAATACTAGAGATCGAAATTGATATTTTCTAAGAAAACTTTGAGTTGAAAATATGTGTATAAGATGTAGCAAATCAGTATGTTCTTCACTTAGAGGACAAATATATATATATATATATATATATATGAACAATTAGTATTCCAATTAACTCAATAACCTGCAACGTTCAAGTTAGTTTAGGTAATTCAAATCTCAGTTGTTCAAAGTTATGAATATTGAGGGTTTTAGAAGATAATAGAAACGTTTAAAGAACAACCCTCAATATAAGTTTGAATAAAATAGATAAGAGTTGGTTAAGGATAAAACTTTAAAAACAATCCAACTCTTATAAATTTAGAAAAACTAATTTGAATAGGAAAATATGTTTTGATAAATAAATCTTGAGCTCTAATATAATACTAGGACTTGTTTGCCCGCGCTACGCAGCGGGGTAGTATGTTAGAAGTTATTTATTTAATGGTTGGTATCGATATATTTCTTGGATACTTTTAGTTTGTATTCGTTTTCTAATTAATTTAGAGGATTAAAATAGAATAATTGTCATGTCATATTCTTTAGAGGGAAAGTAGTATCAATATATACTAGAGAGAAAACTAATAGTTTATTGTAGTATTAGGGGGGAAAGGAAAATTATTTTGTTTTGGGATAAAATTTATAGTAGTTACTTTCTGACATGGGTGAAAAATAGCCCGAGAGAAATATTAAATGCTATATTTAATATTTCATTTATTGGGCTGGAATTGGTCAAAAGGCATGGGCCCTCAAAGGCGAACAAAGAATAATAATAATAGGATCAACTGGATTTGTAACGCGACACACAAACACAGAGAGAGTGTGGTGGACTCATCCCTCTGCTGAGATTGTTTAGGTCGAGGCCCAATGAGCCCTAGTAGAGCCCAAGGCCCGTTAAGCCTTTATTATTAATTTCATAATTAATTAAAAGGGCATGGAAGTCTGTTGAAGACCCTCATTCTAGAAGGGTCTAGAAACCCTAGCATGGGAAGAATTCTATGGGGACCCTCGTTCCTGGAAGGTTCCAGAAACCTTATCATTAGAAGACTTGGCCTCCAAGTCTCCTAACCCTATCAGACTCCAAGGCCCTCATGAGCCTATATAAATGGGTCAGCCCCCTCAAAACAGAACTACGTGATATTGGCTTGATTCTCATAACTTGAGATACGTAGGCAGTTAACGAGGAACTGTGTTAGTCACGAAACGTTAGTGCAACCATTAAAACTCGAAGCTCCCCCAAACCCTAGCATTAATTACGTATTAAAGTCGACCTAGATTTTGATCTGTAACATTTGGCGCTGTTTGTGGGAAGAGAATAGCAACCATGGAAAGAACATGAAGTACCGCGAGCACCCTCGAGGGAGAGATCCCCAACACCACTATTGACACCCATGTTTCTCCCGTTACAACCCAAGAGCAAGGAGTTGTTGTCCCAACCACCTCCGTTGAGGACCCTGGAGTAAGTACCCACCGTACGGGACCTTTGAGCGTCGTCGTACATCCATTCAACCCTGATGTGTCCATTCACGCTTCTGTTCCTCCACTTCAGGTAGTCCCCCCTCTTAGTACTACTTTTGTAACTCCTCCTACTTTGCAGCTCTCATCTGTTGTAATTCCCGATCCTCACTATGGGCTCCCAAGAAACTATGAGCCCTCCTATGAGCAAGGGCTGCTGCCCCTCTATGCTTCACGACAGGAGAATCGAGATTTCTCCAGACCCTACTCTACTGATGATGAGGAGTTGACAGATGAGGATATTAATCCCCGAATGAGGCGACCCGGTAAGGAGCCTATTGGAGAGAGGAGAACCCAACCCCGAGGGCCTCAAAACACTAATTCAGTAAACTTTCAAGAAAGGATACGTGCTCATGAAGCCAAGACTCAACGACTAAGGAGAGACCTGGAAAGGGCACGAGCGAGAAGGCAACGCCCCAGAGTTGAAGGGGCTGGAGGATCGGCACGCAATGTTCCTGTGATAGATTTGGATGAGCCCCCAGCGAGAAGGTCAGCAAAGACAAGCAATGCAAGGGCTGATCCCCAAGACCTGTTACCACTTGGAGACCCCGATGATCCTACACCTCCATTCTCGGAGAAGATTGTGAAAGAGAAGATATCCATGCAGTTCAAGATGCCCACAATCAAGGCCTATGATGGAACGGGAGACCCTTCAAACCACGTTCTCATATTCTCTAATGCACTGCTGCTGCCGGTAAATGACGCTGTTAAGTGTAGGGCGTTCCCTCAAACCTTGAGTGGTATGGCTCAGAGGTGGTTTAATCGTCTACCCCCCAACTCCATTGGATCCTTCAAAGACCTAATCAGGGACTTCATAGGTCAGTTTATCAGTAGCAAGACTCATGAAAAAAAACTCAGCTTCGCTAATGAGCATGTATCAAGGAAAGAATGAATCCCTAAGAGACTATATGAACAGGTTCACTAAAGAAGCTTTGAAGGTCCTTGACTTGGATCAGAAAGTAGCCATGATAGCCTTGCAACAAGGCACGTCAGATGAGAATTTTAGACGGTCATTAGCCAAGAGGGCCCCTGAAAGCATGAATGAACTCCAAGAGAGAGCGGGAAAGTATATCAAAAATGAGGAGTGTATGAGGAAAGCTCAAGGGTTCCAAACCTCGAACACCTACTCTAAGAAAAAAGCAAATAAAATCGAGTATACGGTCGACACCAAGCATGCTAAAAATGATAATACTGATGAATCCAAAAAGAATGGAGGATCGAGATTCACCGAGTATGCAAGACTGAACACTGCCCGGAGTCAGATATTGATGGATATTGAGAAGGATAAAGACCTTCGATGGCTGAAGCCACTAAGGACTGATCCTAAAAAAAGAAATAAGAACGCTTACTGCCAGTTCCATAGAGACGTGGGACATGACACTGATGATTGTCGTCAGTTGAAGGATGAGATCGAGTTTTTGATCAGAAGAGGAAAATTGAACAAGTACACCAAGTATGGAGATAAGAATGGCGGAGGAAATAATGACAAGCGAAGGGACTTTGACCCCAAAGAAAGAAATAACCAGCCTCGTGGGCATGTGATCAATGTATTCTCAGGGGGCCCAACCGCTGCAGGTAATTCTAGAAATTCTAGAAAGGCTTATGCTCAAGAGGTATTGAGCATCGTGAGAGAGCCTCCCAAAAGAGCAAGGACTGAAGTCTCTCTAGCTTTTGACGATTATGATTTGGAAGGGGTGAAGTTCCCCCATGATGATCCCTTGGTAATCACACCTATCATAGGGAATTCCCTTGTTAAAAAAGTCTTGGTAGACAATGGATCCTCGATAGACATTCTCTTTTATGATGCTTTTGTAAAGATGGATTACAACGATTCATAGTTGACTCCTTCTAACATGCCCATCTATGGTTTTAATGGGGTGGAATCTCATATCGAAGGGATCATACAGCTTCCTATGACTATAGGAGAAGAGCCTCGACATTCAACTCAGATGCTGAATTTCCTTGTTATTAAAGCAAGCACCACCTACAATGCCATCCTAGGGAGGATTGGGTTGCACACCTTCAAGGCAATAGCTTCTACATACCATTTAAAGCTTAAGTTCCCAACTAAGAATGGAGTAAGGGAAGAGAGAGGCAACCAGAAGATGGCTAGAAGTTTTTACGTAGCCGCCTTAAAACCTGACGGTACTGGGGGGCAGGTCCTGCCCATTGAAGACATGGATGTTCGTGATCAAGAAGAAATGAGAGGGAAGCCTGCTGAGGACTTAGAGTCCATTCCCTTAGATCCTCTAGATCCTTAGAAAGTAACTTATGTCGGGACGTCACTCCCCCAGGACTTGAAACAGTAACTGATTCAGTTCTTGCAAGGCAACAGTGATGTATTCGCTTGGATAGCCGCTGACATGCCAGGGATAGACCCCAAAATCATAACACATCAGCTGAACCTAGATCCCAAGAGGACGCCCGTCAAACAAAAGAAGAGAAATTTTTCTCTTGAAAGGCTAGAGGCTATTAAGCAAGAAGTTGAAAAGATGTTGGAAGCCGGATTTATTGAAGAAATTCAATTCCCTGAATGGCTAGCAAACCCTGTAAAGGTGAAGAAGGCTAATGGAAAGTGGAGGATGTGTGTGGACTTCACAGACTTAAACGACGCTTGCCCAAATGATTCTTTTCCCTTACCAAGAATTGATACATTGATCGACGCCACAGCCGGGCACGAGATGCTTAGTTTCATGAATGGTTTCAGTGGCTACAATCAAATCAAAATGCACCCCAATGACAATCCTAAGGTATCGTTCATTACTAATTTTGGTGTATTTTATTACTTGGTTATGTCTTTTGGAGTTAAGATTGCAGAGGCAACATATCAAAGGCTTGTGAATAAAATTTTCAAGCACCTGATTGGTAATACCATGGAAGTCTATGTTGATGATATGTTAGTCAAAAGCCTAGACAAGGCCGATAATCTTGAGCATCTAAGAGAGGTATTTGAAGTTCTGAGAACCCATAAGATGATGTTGAATCCGGCCAAGTGTGCCTTTGGCGTGGGATCTGGAAAGTTTCTAGGCCTAATGGTCTCTAAGAGAGGCATTGAGGCCAATCCTGATAAAATTCAAGAAATCTTGGACATGGAGCCCCCTAAGACAGTGAAAGATGTCCAAAAGTTCACGGGAAGGGTAACAGCCTTGGGCCGCTTCATATCCAAGTTTGGAGAACAGTGTCTACCATTCTTCAAGGCCCTTAAGAAATTTAAGGACTTTGCATGGAATGACGAAAGCTAAGCAGCGTTTGAGGAGTTGAAGAATTACATGGTTGAGCCATCGTTGCTTGCCAAGCCAATGCCTAAGGAGGTGTTATACATATACCTCGCTGTCTCGAGCTCAGCTCTGTTATTGTGAAAGAGGAAGCCAAGGTTCAGAAACCCATCTACTATGTTAGTAAGATTTTGCATGGCGTAAAATTGAACTATTCGAGAGTTGAGAAATTCGCTCTAGCATTGGTCATGGCCTCAAGAAAGTTGTGCCCGTACTTCCAGTCATATACAATTAAAGTCTTGACAGACCAGCCCCTAAAGAACATACTGCATAGCCCTAAGGCCAGTGGAAGGCTAATCAAATGGGCAATTGAGCTTGGAGAGTTTGAGATCCGATATAAGCTAAAGATGGCCATCAAAGCCCAGGCTTTGGCTGACTTCCTAGTTGAGTGTACCATTCCCAACCAGGAAGTCGGGGGGCAGGAGGAGACTAATGAAAATGAGAATGAAAAAGAGGAAGACCTCAAAGAATATTGGGTGCTCTTTTTTGACGGAGCTTAAAAAACAAAGACAAGTGGAGCTGGTTTGGTTTTGCAGAGCCCTGATGGCTTCATTGTTGAGTATGCAATCAAGCTAGACTTTCCTATTACGAATAACGAGGCGGAGTATGAAGCTTTGATCGTTGGGCTCGCTTTAGCCAGGACTCTAAGGGTAAGGAATTTGAAAGTTTGCGGAGACTCAAGGTTTGTAATTTCCCAAGTAAACGGGGAGTGTGAGGCCCGTGAAGAAACAATGATGAAATACCTAAGAATTGTGAAAGCTCAAGCAACACCGTTTGAAGAATGTCTGCTGAGATTGTTTAGGTCGAGGCCCAATGAGCCCTAGTAGAGACCAAGGCCCGTTAAGCCTTTATTATTAATTTCATAATTAATTAAAAGGGCATGAAAGTCTATTGAAGACCCTCATTCTAGAAGGGTCTAGAAACCCTATCATGGGAAGAGTCCTATGAGGACCCTCATTCCTGGAAGGTTCTAGAAACCTTATCATTAGAAGACTTGGTCTCCAAGTCTACTAACCCTATCAGACTCCAAGGCCCTCATGCGCCTATATAAATGGGTCAGCCCCCTCAAAAAAGAAATACGTGATATTGACTTGATTCTCATAACTTGAGATACGTAGGCAGTTAACGAGGACATGTGTTAGTCACGAAATGTTAGTGCAGCCATTAAAGCTCGAAGCTCCCCTAAACCCTAGAATTAATTACGTATTAAAGTCGGCCTTGATTTTGATCCGTAACACTTTCAATAATGAAATTGAATGATAAGTTGACCAAATGTTTAAATTAAGTGTGGTTTACATACATAAAGTAGGTTATGTCCTTTGTTGATGAGTTGTATTAAACAATATATCGTAGTTACTATTATAAATTATAACATTATAGGAATGATGCATTTATATTGTTGTAGCTACATGATGATATAGTGTAATGAGGTGGACGTATTTACAATTGAATATAGCAGGTAAATGTGTTTGAGGTACTGTTTGTGAGATTTGTTTCAACCATGTAGTTGGTGTTTGAATCATGCCTGCAGTGTAGTAGACATTGAATAAAAGTTGAAATTTAGCAGAGATAATACAATTTACCTTTTCTAATTTTATAGGTTTAAGTGTGGTACGTGGGTGGCTATTCTTGTTGTCTTCGAAAACCTTTTCTTTTTGCTTTCTTCCTCTTTTTTATTATCAGCCTTTATTGGTTGTAGCTCATGTACGTTCTTGTACTTTGGCTTGATAGAATGAGATGTTTGTACATCATATAAGTAAATGTTAGTAATGGAAGTAACAACTTGAAGATATTATAACTTATTAAGGATTCATACCTTTGAGTCTGGTTCCACTTGTACATATTCGATTGGTTGTTCAAAGGGTAATTCTTCTCTCAACTCGATGTCTACAGCAATGTATTGTGTTGAAGTGTTTTTAATATTTTCATCAGCTAAAGCAATAATAGCTTTGTATAACTTGCCCTCTATTGCCAATAATTCCTTGGGAAAAGAATTGTTGTTCCCCTCCTGGTTTGGTGTGTAGTAAAATAAAATATTAAAAGTAATTGTTTTGTAGTTAAAATAAATATGTTGTATAAATAAAATGGTACATACTCTACTTTGGTGGGTTAATATATCAACCACGCTTAATCCAATAATTTTTCTCACTTCTCTGTCTTGTAGAATTTGAGCGTCACTGGATGTATTATCAAACACAAGTGTTCTGATACAGAATCTGTAAAATATTTTATTAGTGTGCATTATTTTGTTAAAATATCATAATGTATTCAATAATATTTAACATGACTTTTATCGGGGAAAGGAATGTTCCTTGCACAGCTGTGACATCTGAATTTGTTATTCTTTAGGTCTACCTCTTGTTGGCATGATGTGCAGACATGGAAGAACCATTCACGTGTTATCTCTACCTTCTCTACGGTAAGGCGACTTGCAACGAAATTCTATTTGTAAAATATCATACTTGAAGATTAGTGCAGGTAAATTTTTTATGATCTTGGCAAGTAAACGTATTTATATTCACATGTAAAATTGGTAGGATGGTAGGAAAAAATACCTTTTGGTAATTAGAGTTTAATGCCCTTATTTCACCTATATTAAAGTATTGTTCCTCATGTGTGTCTTCCCCTGTGTCTTGGATTGGATAAAAACTTGTTGATGTCATTATGTATATGTTAACAGCGGGTTTATTTTGTAAATAGTTGTTATTAGTGATTGTTACGTAATTTTATGTGAGAAGTTACCTCTCTCACAATTGTAGGACGCTGTGGTGGTCGTGGTTAATGTAGAACCTGGTAGATGCATGGCTAGATAGGTTGTAAGAATATGTAGGAAGTTAAAAGGTATATGAGAGAACAAAGTTGTGTATTTTATAAGTTGGAATGTAATATTCAGTGGAGCTAGACTTGACAGGAAAGATACTAAGTAATCATGGTGTTTTCATGTGTAGAATTGTAATACCATTCGGTATATAAGTAAATAAATACCTGGGTTTTGGTTGACGCCAATGCTTGCTATGATAATTATTGGAGGATTGAGGGTAACTTCATTTATACATGCATCAAGATCTTCAGTAAGTGTGTCCCAGAATAGTATTTCTACTGATGAACCACTAAAACTTTTTTAAATTAATTAACATGTATATAGTATTCATTTATTTAATATTTCATATGATAGTTAAAATATTATTACCTTCCGTCACTGACTTTAAATTTTATCTTGGTTTGATCTTGATCATACCTATTTATGAATTGGTGTATAGGTTGTATATCGGTCACCACCCCAATGATGTCTGTTCAAAGAATAGTTATAGTTGTTAGAGGTGAATATGTAAAAATACTATAATATATTGTGAAAGATATTGATACACATATTTGTAAATTTTTAACCATGAGAAAAATGTCATCTTTTTTTAGGTTTGCAGCATCTGACAAATCATAAAAGTCAAACATATTTTTTTAATGAGGCCATCATCCTCAACGGGTGTAACTTTGGTATTGTCTGATAATGTTATCTGTACATCCTTATATAGGCAACGAATAGCGTTTGACATGTAATTTTACACATAGAAATTTTTTATGATATACACATTCCCTTTCGCAAATTGTTTCCCCCAAACCTTCAACATTGCTTAAGTATATAAATGCATGAACGCGAGAATTCTGCATAAATAGCATGGAATGTAGAATTGGGGCATAATATTTTATATCAAATTTTGGTATTTATCGTTGAATGTAATATAAAGAAATATAATTTATAAGCAAAAACATGTACATGATCATCTAATAATATTAAATTACTACCCTTGAAATCTTTAAGTGGTGGTATGTATGTATCATATTTACGAATCACTCTAACTTTAATTCTCCAATTAGATTTACTGTCATTAAGGGAAGAGATTGGATCATATTTATCCATCTAGGGTTTCGTATCGGTGTGTAAGTGATAGACCAAGAAATATTATAATACTGTTATCTGGATTCTATGTGTTTGTGGGATATAATAAATTTGGATGGGTGTAGTATAGGGTGTCACTATTGGTCTTACAGACCGGGACCCAAACAAAGTCAAACTATGATGTGGTTGGGTTTTTTTTTTGTAATGTGCATTACTATCAGGAAAAGTGACTAAAAATATTATTGCAGTGTTAGGTTAGGTCAGGGTGTTTAGTTTTTGTGTTTTTTAGATTGAGAAAGTAATTGATAGATATGTACTCCATAATATTAATTATAATATTAAATAATATTATATATTATTAGAAAAAGAAAAAAAAAGAGTTTAACATAATGTCATCAATTGTAAAGTGTTCTTTTTAAAATTTTATTGATATGTAGATTAATAATGGGGTAGAAGATTGAACTTTAGTTTTACATAAATATCGTATTTTAAAAAGTTAGCCAGAATATAATAATAAATAGTTAAATTTTAACAAAATTATATGTGTACACATTTTAACGCAACGATTAACATTGTGTACATAGAATAAATAACCAAGTTTATTTTAACACATATACATATACATATGATTAATTAGATTTTGTAAGTTTAGTAGGGTTGATCATTTAATGATATTTCGTAACTATTTGATTTAAAAAGCTACTTCAACTGCGTGAAGTAATGGTGAATTTGAAAAATAAGATATTATTTTTTTAAAGTATTTTCATATTGATAGGTTTTATAATAACCTTATATGTTTGGTGAAATATTTTTTAGGAAAAACATATATTATTGAAAAAATAGTTATATTTCTTTTAATTTTTGAAATACTTAAAATAGTTTTATAGTTAAAGTTAATCGGTTGTATATCAGCAAATTAGTATGGGAAAGAGGTGAATTATTATAAAATAATAACTAGTGAATTGTAACTTGTTAGGAATATATTCATTTGATGATATACAAAATACTAGAACATGGTCTAGCATAGTTTATTTGTAATAAGTCTTTCTAGTCTCTGAAATATTTTATAATCAGAGTCTAGATAGTCTACATTCATATTTGTAACCAGAGTCTGAATGTAAATCAGAGTCTATAGACTATCAGAGTCTATAGTCTATCAGAGACAGTAGATCATCAGAGTTTGAAGATTTCAGAGTCTATAAAGCTAAAGCTGAATTTTGGAAGGTGATCACAGTTATGGAAGGTCTTCGAAGATAAAGACAAATATATTGCACATATGATATGTGAAGGAAAGGGAATTCTAGAAGGAAACTGTTAGCTAATAATTAGGAATTCTATTCCTATTGTAATTTGATTTTCTGTTATTAGTTGATAGGCAGCTCTCTATATAAACACTCTATGTAAACTAATTTATTTGTCGAACTTTTGAGAGAGCATAGAGATAGAGAGAGTTGTTGTGATAAATACAGAGAAGCTGCTAGGGTTTTGTGTACACCCTAGGAGAGTTTGTATTTGGTCTTCAATAATACAAACAGTATTTTCTTCATACTTTGTGTTTGATCTTTGTTAATCATTAAAGTTTTTAATCATCTGAGTTCAATTTAAAACAAGGCAAAAAAATAGTACAAGTATTCAACCCCCCCTTCTACTTGTACAACTGGGAAAATAATTGATATCAGAGCCTAAAGTTTTAATCGATCAAAGATGTCTGAAAACAAATATGGCAATTCTAAGATCCCTATGCTTAAGAGAAACGAATACACCCATTAGAAGGTTAAGATGCTGCACCATCTGGAAGCTACAAACCCTGACTATCTCGACAGGATTCATGTAGGACCTTATGTGCCCTCAAGGCTTGTTCCTCAAACCACTGATGAAGGAAAAATAATTAAAGAGCACTTCTTGGAGAAACCAAAGGCTGAGTGGTCAAAGGAGGACAATGAGAATGTCCTCAAGGAGGCAAAAGTCAAGAACATACTCTTTAACAGTTTGGATTCTGTTCTAATAAATTGTGTGATATCATGCAAAACTGCTAAAGAGATGTGGACAAAGTTAGAGGTGCACTGTGAAGGAACCAAGGATGTCAAGAAGAATGCAATGTCCCTGCTAATTCAGGAATATGAGTACTTTGAGGCAAAATCTGAAGAGTCTGTCAGAGAGATGTATGATAGATTCACTAAACTCCTGAATGAGATGGCAATACTTGGAAAAGTGTATGATGCTGAAGACACTAACACCAAGTTTTTGAGAGCCCTTCCTGAAGAGTGGGATAACAAGACTATAACTATAAGAGAAACAAGGGATTTGGATGAAATCACCTTGGAAGAGCTATATGGCAGACTCAAAACATATGATCTAGAGATGCAACAGAGGACGAATAAGAAGTATGTGAAGGCAAAATCTTTGGCACTCTTAATGGAGTCTGAGAAAGAACAACAGGAAGAACCACAGAAGCAAGAATCAAAGATTCAAGAAAGAAAGGAAAGATTGTTGTTGAGTCAGTGTCTACTGAGACAGACTCTGATTTTGAAGATGATATAGATCTGAGTCAAATGATAGCTATGTTTGCTAAGAATTTCAAAAGAATGAAATTCAATAAAAGAATTGGAAAATTTAGCAAGAGGCCAAAATTCAGCAAGGAGGATGAAAAGGTTGAGAAGAGCAAAAGCACCATAATCAAGCTTGACAAGGCAAAGGTCAAGTGCTTCAACTTTTGAATTTTGGGGCATTTTGCAAGTGAGTGTAGAAAGGCTAAAAGTCAAGGCAAAGATAAAGCACTTCTCTCAACAGGAAAGGATTGGGCAGATTCATGCTCAGAGGATGAAATAGATTATGAAAATCTAGCATTGATGGCTGTCTCCTCAGAAAAATCTGAATCCCCTAAAGAACCCTCATCTCCTAAGACTCAGGTATCAATCTTCTTTCCTGAATCCTTATTAAATTTAGATTCTGATGGTATTAAAATTGTTCAATGTGAGATAAATAAAATCATGATTAGCTGTAGATCTCTCACTAATGAAAATGATAGGTTAAAAGAAGAAAATTTAACCTTAATAAACAGGAATAACCATGTAGAGTCTGAATTAGTCTTTATGGAAGAATATAAAAAGGATTCTGAGAAGTGCAGACACAACTACACTGAAGTTTTGAAAGCTTATGATTTTGTTAAGAAAGAACTAGAGGAAGAAAGGCTTAAATTTAAAGTGTGGACAGACTCTGGTAGAAAAGTTCAAGAAATTCTAAACAATCAGAATGTGTGTCAAACTGCAGGTCTAGGCTATGACAAGAGTCAAGGCAAAAGACCTATTGTTGAGGATAATATAGAAGCTAGCCAAGTTAATAAGACTAAGAACAAGACTACCTTTACTCATGTTAAGTTTGTGACCTCTGAAGGAAAGACTGCTTTACCCAAGGAAACCACAAACTCATCTGTTAATAATCCCCCTGTTGTTGACAAAAAGGAAGATGAATCAGGAGCAAACAAATCTAAGAAAACTATTAGCATTGGGTATCTGTCTAAGTCTAAGTTAAAGGAGAGGCTAGAGAACTTATTAGAGTTTACAAAGACTAAGAGAAATATGAATGATAAAGAAGGTATTAACAAGGCTTATAACTATCCAAAGGATCATAATGCTCCTAGAAAGAAATGTTATAGATGTGGAAATCACAACCATTTAACTCTAGACTGTAAGGCAAAGATTGAGAAAAAATATGAGTCTACTACTTCTCAGACTCTGAAAAGTCACTACATTCCACAGAAACCTTGTTATCACTGTGGTAGCATATTTCATTCTATTTATATGTGTAGAGACTATTATGATTTGTATTACAATTTTTATGAGTTAAAATCTTTAATTGATAAAAGTTGGTATGACACTGTCAAGACTCCACCAGAGTCTAAGGCAACAAATGGAACAGGTAAAACAAAAATTAAGAACACTAAGCCTGTTTTACCTAGAATTAGTAGGAAAGGATCCAAAACTGTTTGGGTCCTCAAAACATCTAACTAGTTGCTTTATGTATGCAGGGAACAAAGGTAAAGAAAGTAACCCTAATCATGGACAGTGGATGTTCAGGACACATGACTGGAAAGAAATCCCTACTTACAGACTTTATGGAGATGGCTGGCCCAGAAGTATCCTTTGGAAATGGCAACAAAGGACAAACACTGAGATATGGCAAGATTGTACTTGAAAATGATATCATTGATGAAATAGCTCTAGTTGAAGGCTTGAAACACAACTTGATCAGCATAAGTCAACTAGGAGATAGAGATTACCATACTGGCTTTGACAACAAAGGGTGTCTTGTAACTCACAAAGAAACAGGCAATCTGGTTTTCAAAGGATACAGACATGGTAACATATATGAAGCCAGCTTGGAGGATTGCACTAACAATGAAGTCACATGTTTATATAGCAAGGCCTCAATTGAAGAAAGCTGGAAATGGCACAAGAAACTGTCACACATCAACTTCAAGACACTCAACAAGTTGATGAAACAGAATCTTGTGAAACACATCAACTTCAAGACACTCACAGGTTGACATTGTGCAAGATGGACTATGCGAAGCATGTCAACTTGGTAAACAGAGGAAAAAATCCTTCAAGAGAAAATTCATGAACCCCATTTCTGAACCTTTTTATCTATTATATTTTGATTTATTTGGTCTAGTAAATGTGATGTCAATTAACAAAAAGAAATATGCCCTTGTTATTCTAGATGATTTTACAAGATATACATGGGTTTTCTTTCTACACTCAAAGGATGAAGCTTCACAACACATAATAGACCATGTCACCTTTCTGGAAAGGAAATCAAAGAAGAGTGTAAGAATTCTAAAGAGTGACAATGGTACTGAATTCAAGAATACAACTATGGAGGAATACTGTGCATCAAAGGGAATTACACAATAATTTTCTACACCAGGAACACATCAACAAAATGGAGTTGTGGAGAGAAAGAATAGAACACTGATTGAAGCATTCAGAACAATGTTGGCAGAGTCTAAACTTTCAGTATATTTTTGGACTGAGGCAGTTAATACAGCATGTTTTACTCAAAACTGTACCTTGATAAATATGCATGGAAAGACTCCCTTAGAAAGCTAGGCAGTAACAGAGACACACTATTTTCTAGTTTCAAGATGAACACTCTTCAGATTTGAATGTTAAAAGTAAGTTTAACTTCCTAAAGTCATTTTACTATACTATTGAGCTCAAAATCGTAACTTTTTCCAATTGTACTAGTAAAAAATTATCAAAATTTGTAGATTACATCCAACTATCAAAGTCAATCACTAATTAACTAAATTGCTTTATAGAACCTAGAAGGATCCAATAATATTCAGAACTCAACAAAACAAATCAAATCAAAAATCAAAATTATCTTCTATATTATGGATTCTTGATCAAAGGGAGCATAAAGGACAAAATGAACCTCATCACTACTCAAACCAAACAACCATTACACAAAACCAATAAAAATGATAGCTAAACATAACTACTCCAATTTCAACACACACACACACACACACACAGATGCAAACATGTATATATCTATATAAATACTTGTACATAGTAAAAGATGAGTAATGCAACATTGCAACCTGAAGAGCAGAAGAATTATCAGACTGAATCTGATGCCAAAGGTTGTCGAAAATCTGATGACTCTTGTAGACTGAACCAGGCAATGGGGGTGTATAGAAGATAGCAGAAATGGGGTCCACAAATGTGATCAGCCCAGAAACATAGAGCACCACAAAGAATAGCAAGTACCCAAGTAACTTTTTCCGGCCACGGAGCAGCTCGGCGGCGAAACTGCCACGCCGGCGGACTTTCCGGCGGGAATGGAAAGAAGGGTTGTTGTTGTTATCGGTGGAGTTGACATTGCAGGTGTGTTGGTGTGTCACTGTAATAGACTGCTTCTTGTTTAAAGCCATAGACACAGTGTGTGTGTGTGTGTTTTGCAATATTATTACAATTATTTGATAAGATTTGGATCTTTTCTAATATTAAAAATGTCGGTGACATTATTGTACACAAGTGTATTGTTGCTGAAAAATTTATGAACTTTAAATATTGCTACTCCTCCTGTTAATTTATTACCTCTGGGTATAAGTTTTTTTTGTTACGAGTTTTCAGATATTTGTTTTTTTATAATAAGTACTTATTTTCGTAAAATAAACTATACGAGTAGCTTATATAAATAGAATCTATTTATGTTTTAGTACAAAATATATAATGGTGATCTTTAAAAGTTGTCCGGATCGACTCTGACTCAACCCGAAAATTTCTTAGAACGGTTACTCATTTATAAAGTTATACGCCTGAATAGTCAAAAAAAGAAAAAGTTAAAACTACAAACTAAAAGGTTAATTCGTTGAGAGAATCTCAAGGAATCCATTTTCCCTGGTAAATTATTTTCTTTTTATTATCATTATGACATCCAACATTGTTACAATCATGAAACATTTCCCATCTTTAGAGGGGAAGAAATAAACGACATATAAGATAAGATGATGAGCAGTAGCATTTAGCATGATATCCGGGAGGCGACATAAAAGATAAGACGATGAGCAGTAGCATTTAGCATGATATCAGGGAGGCGCCAACTCTATCGCGAGGAATTAAGCGTAGTTCGGAACCATGCTTCAGAAATACGTTGCCTGCAATAAATAAGATATGTTTATTAAACGTACCGTACCACACTCAATGTAAGCATACAAAGTTAACTTTCAAGAGATAGGAGACTTCATTTCATTACCAAGCATTGGAAGAGCCATACTAAAAAGTTAATGCGGGTGCCAAAAACACAGACGACAATAATAATGAATTCCTACACATACACCTAATAACATGTGGGTACCATGTATTAATACTGATCTCCAAAGAGGTACACCGATGATTGAACAATACAGTAGTTACAATACATGAATGCAATGCAAGTACAACTTCCCTTCCTACACTAAGCTAACTTGGGTATAAGTTGAAGACACAAAATGAAATCGTGAAAAGGAAGAGAAATGTTCAATTCTAAGGCTTGCAGTAATAGCGTGTAGAGTGCGACATGAATTAGGCGGTAATGAAACTTTTTACTAGACTGCACAGAGTCGTTTGTAGTGCTAGCAGCATCTGAAGCACCAAGCGCTACATGGAAAATCTATTTTCTTATAATGACGGCAGGGAACAACCATTTATTCATTCTTTTCAATATAATTGTTAAGAATTATTTTTGTTTGTAAACCAAATTTAAAAATTCAAAGCTCTGCAAGGAAAGTAGGCAAAGGAGTAACCAACCTACCTCATTCCAACAATAAAGATCAAAACTCACAACAAGTCCTTTTGCCATTTTCACTTGTATTATATAAACTTTTACAGAAAGATTAATATCATGAATAATAAACTATTCCACCAACTCAACAATTATGCCCAAATTTCCATCTGCCTTCCTAATCTCATTATTATTTCTGCCATCTTTTTCAATCTTCATGAGAAGAGGTTCAGTGACTTGAATAAATTATAACTTCTATAAACGCTTACTGGAAGCCAACATATATGTGATATCAAAAGTAGCAACCATGAATTGAAATAAAAATGGTTATACCTGCACTTTGCTGTGGGTTGATTCCAACGCCATCTGCATAAAAAGAAATTACAAACATTGTAAAATGATAACAGACAGGGATAAGAAGAGGAGATTGTCAAATAATCAGCGCAATATATTTCTTATGAAAGCATGAGAAATTGAGAATGAGTCAATTGTGATCAAGCCAGTACTAGACCGCAATCCGCATTGAATTAGTCCAAAAACCTTTAAATATATTAGAATTTGACATAAACTATACGTACATGTATTAAATTTAGGCGGGGCAAGGAGAAACTATTTATCAATATTTTATTAACTTCCGCCTTTTATCCCAAAATTTTAATTTGGAACTTCTACTTCACATCAAATATTTCACAAGCTTCCCGAAATAGTTGCAAACAAATGTCACCGTTAACTAACTAAAAACCATTCTTTCGACTTCAAATCATAACATTTAAATTGCATAGCAAACAAATAATCAAACCCAACAAACTACTCCAAAAGGGGAAAAAGATCATAACTTTACAAACATAAACATGTACTTCAACATGGGTATTCATTAATTCATATATACATGCATATATGCATAAAATGAAAAGAAAAAAAAAGAGTACCATTGGTGATGATAGCACTAGTTTGGGGAGGGACTTTAAATTCTTCAGCTGCAAATTTCAAAACAGCAGTAAATGGGGCTCCTTCTGGAACACTAAACCTGTAAAATTTTAATTTAATTCAATGTTTAACATCAAATTGAAATTTATAAAAATTGGGAATTTAAATTGAAAACCCAGAAATACAAAGAGAGATAGATATATATATATACGTACACTTTGAATGGAAGCTTGGGATCAGATGTTAAAATAACCTTGAAAGACACCTTCCCACCACCACCGTTTGCCATTGTTGACGATAATTGGAAGAATTCACAAATCTACCTAGGTTTTGATGATATATAATACTTACAATTGAGTAGGATATACGTACAGATATACAGGCCTTGTTTGGATTTTTTTTTAAAAATCATTTCCAATATTTATATTATAAAAAAATCAACTTTTTAAATAGTTAAAATAAATATCTATATTTGTATATCTATATAGTCAAATGCTCAAATGAAACCCTATATTACAATGTGAACTGAGATCCAATCTAATCCACTCATTTTTTATAATAATTTTTAATTTGGACCACATAATATATATACATACGATATATATGTATATCATATCTATTTTCTCTTTCTCATCAATCGTGACTTACACTTCCTGTAAAGAGTGTTAAATTCTCCGATTCCGATCTCCTTTCACCATGCTCCTATACCGAACTAATATTTTATCATCTCCTTCTTTGCGACCACAAATATATAATCACCATAAAATCCATTACAAACTATAACTACCTCCATCAGAAACTCAAATTTCCGGTGAGGGTCCTCTCTCTCTCTCTAGCTCCAGTTACTTTGTTACCATTATTTTTTTCATACAAATGAGAGATGAAAATTCATAAAATAGTATTTTTCACGGTGATGATGGATATGGTGGTAGTAGAGGTGGAAGAAGTGTGGTGATGAAGGCTTTGGTGGTAGTAGATATGACGATGGATATGGAGGCATTGTGCTTTCGATAACTTGTTTTAAAAAAATTGGTGTTTTCTGTTGAAAAATAGTGCTTTGTGTTGAATTATTGGTGACTGGGTTTTAATTGTATTTTAAATTCAGTGATTTGTGTTTAGTTTTGGATGATTTGAGTTGAATTTAGTGATTTGTGTTTAAGTTGGGTATCGTTGATTAAATTGGTGAATATGCTGTATAAGTTGGGTGTTGTTGATTGAATTGGTGAATATGTTGATTGTTGGGAGAAGTATAATTATAATGAGTAGATCTAATAGAAAGAGAGCGGCAGGAGATTGAGCTGAAAATTGAAGACATTAGTTACATCAAAATTAATGACGGAAAGTAATAGCAATAATATCAGAACTATAGTGTGCAATAATATCAGAACTATAGTGTGCTGGGTGTCATTAAAGATGAGTAGTCTAATTAAAGATTACTATAATAAATGTAAAAATTACTCCCTCCATCTCACAATATATGTTTTTCTTGATTTTTATGTGATCAAATTGACCCAAATTTGATTTTAAATTTAAAATTATTCTTTTATATTTTTGAAAATAAAAAGATACATTTTAAAATTTATTAGATATATTTTTTAATGATGTAATTTTTATTTTTTTTAGTTATATATTATGTGTAATACTCGATCAAAAATTAATCAATTTAACTAGCAAAAATAGAAAAAATATATATATTTTGAGATGGAGGGAGTATGATGGGAGTATGTTTTCAGTCTTAGAATTCATTTTAAGCTGTTTCCTTTTATCTCATTACATAAGTTCCAAAATTGGTGCGGCCTCCCTTTTAAACCACTTTGTTTTCCATTTCAATTTCAATCACATTAATTTATATTTATTTTTTCAAAATTAACAAACTTTTAACATTAATTAAAATATCAATTTACTTAATTTCTCTTTTAAAAAAATAAACTATATCATTAAAAAAGGATTAAACTTGGAACAAAAACAAGAAGAATGTTATCATATATATACATATATATATATATATATATATATATAATGTAGTATTTTTTAAATAATAATTTATATAATTACTTTTTGAAATTTTAATTATTATTTTTGAATTAATCTATTTTATTAGTTATTAAATATTTTTAAATAATAAAAAATAATAAAGTCATGTAAAGATGAATTGTCTAATTTAATATTTTTGTACTTTTACATCTATTCAGGTTGAAATAATATATACGTGTTTGATTAACTAGCATGAGTTTTTGTTTTATTATTTGGGTTTTTTAGACAAAATACCTAAGGATAGTTTTTTTTTTACAAAAATACTGACTTTTTTAAAAATATTTTGCAAAACTACTTTTTTTTTAAAAATGCAAAAATACAATTTTATAAGTTTGCAACCATATTTGCAACTGAAATCAATCGAAATCAACCACAAATGGAACTTTAAAATTTAGTGAAAATAATTATTTTTGAGATAAATTTATGGTTGAATTTAGAAAAACAAGTTGAATCTGGTTGCAAACCGTATTTTAGCAAAAAAAAAAATTAAAAATGGTAAAATCTCAAAAAAAAACTTTTAAAAAATTAGTATTTTTGGTAAATAACCTTATTATTTTTTATAAAAAATTACGGGTTTAATGTACAAATAAAAATAGGATCTTTTTTATTAAAAACATAATTAAAATAGGGTGGCAGTCTAACGAATTTTTAACATGATTTTTTTGTTTTTTGTTACTCTCCTTCTTAAAGTTCAGGCTGTTCAGCCGCTTATTCCATATATTTTAAAACTAGCGCATCCTATTTAAGATATCTAAACGTCAGGAGATCGATTCAGGTCAAAGGTAATTTACATTTCTTCGCAACTATAAAAGATAGAAAGCCTCCTCGTACAATGGAAAAACATAAAATGAAGTTATTTGAACAATTGTTTACAAAATAATAAATAATTTCAATTATCAATATTAAGAAAATATTCTTTTATTTTCTCATTTATTTTTTATTAAAAAATTAGTGAATAAAACGTTTTTCATATTAAAATTTTTATTATTTATTTATAATTTACAAAACTTCTCTTTAATTAAATTACTCTTGTAACTAAAATCGGAGGGGTGTCGGCTAAATTAACATGTAGTTCTAAATTTTATAATTAAAGTTGAATAATTATAAAATTTGTTATCGAATTATTAATTGTAACGGAGAGTGATTTAGAGATTTAGAGAAATGTCGGCTAAATGAAGTATATTTAAAATAAAGTTATGATTGCCAAGTTGTCCGGATCGACTCTGACTCAACCCGAAAATTTCTTAGAACGGTTACTCATTTATAAAGTTATACGCCTGAATAGTCAAAAAAAGAAAAAGTTAAAACTACAAACTAAAAGGTTAATTCNATTTTAAAATATTATTTCAAATTAATAATCTTTTTTAATTCAAAAAGAATAATTTTAAAGTCGTGTGAAGCACGACAATGTTACATAGTAATAATTAACTATAAGGGTAAACGGTTAAAATAAATATAATCATATAATTTTAGAAATAAACCAAATCAAACCAAACATACCCGGAACATGCCCCTACGCCAAAAAGACGCAGAGAGGCTGTTTCCGTGAATACCTCCGGCTTAATGCATAACAAGACAATGAATGCTAAATATTTATTCTACATAAACAACTATATATAATACATACACACTAATAGCAATATACAAAGAACTACCACTAAGACTTACCTTCAACCACCCGAATGTGTCGTCTCCAACTAGACCTATCAAAGGTCATATCATCTGTAAGATTTAATGCCTCCATATCTATACTTAATTGATCTGTCCATGTCCTTTTTGGTTTACCACGCTTTCTCTTCCCTAGAATAGAAATACTCTCAACTCTTCTAACCGTAGTTGATGATCGTTTGCGGCAGACGTGCCTAAACCAGCGTAATTGTCCATCCCTAACTTTCTTAGAAATAGACTCCACCCCTAACAATCATCTGAAAACATCATTTGGTACATGGTCCATCAATGTGTGACCACATATCCATCACAACATCTGCATTTCTGCCGTCTCCAACCTACATTTCTGAGCCTTCCTCAAAGACCAGCACTCAGAACCATACAGTAATGTTGGTCTAACGGCTACCCTATAAAATCTACCCTTCAAGCTTAGTGGTACACTTTTATCACACAACACTCCTGTGGCAACCTTTCATCTACACCAACCTACCTTAATATGATTCGTAACATCTGTAATAATATCCCCGTTATGTTGTATAATGGATCCTAGATATTTGAAACTATGAGTTTGTGTCACCCAATCATCTGCAATGCAAACCACAATATCAGTTTCAATATCCTCTCCGTTAAAATTAGCATAAAGATAATCTTTCTTAGATCGGCTCAAACGCAATCCTTTCGTTTTCAATGTCGATCTCGACTCCGTAACTAATACAATATCATCAGAAAAAAGCATACACCAGGGAACGTTGCATTGTATGTCACGAGTAATCATATCTAAAATAACTACAAATAGGAAAAGACTTAAAACCAAACCTTGATGTAGTCCTATCTCAACCGGAAAATATTCAGTATCTCCTACTAGCGTACTGACACACGTAGCCACGCTTGAGTACATATCTTGAATGACGCGAACATACATCGACGATACCCCTTTAGCTTCCAAACTATTCCAAATGACCTCTCGGGTTATATTGTCATAATCCTTTTCAAGATCTATGAACACCATATGAAGATCCCTACGACGCTCCCGATATTTCTCCATGAGACTCCAAAGTAGATAAACTGCCTCAATCGTCGACCTACCAGGCATGAAACCAAATTGATTCGCTGAAATTTCAAATACTCATCTAATTCTGCAATCAATAACTCATTCCCAGAGTTTCATTGTGTGACTAAGTAACTTGATACCACGATAGTTATTACAACTTTGAGCATCACCTTTATTCTTGTAAAGAGGCACCACAACACTCAACCGCCATTCATCCGGCATCCTAGCAGTCCTAAGGATGACATTAAAAAGCTCTGTCAACCACCGTTCACCAGTCTCAGTTAAAACACTGCCAGACCTCAATAGAAATCTCATCTAAACCTACAATCTTGCCCTTTCTCATCATCCTCAAAGCTACTTTGACCTCGTCTATACTAATACTTAAACTAGAGTCAACTTGAGTAATCTGGGTCCCTCTTTGTTCGGAAACGATGACCCTCCCTCTAGCTACATTAAACAAGTCAGAAAAATACTTACCCCATCTCACTTTAATACCTTCATCTCGTAGTAACACACTTCCATTCTCGTCCTTAATATACCTAATTGAACCCAAATCTTGACGTCTCTTGTTGCGCGTTTTCGCTAGTTTAAAATTTTCATTGATACCCTCATTGGTGCTAAGTCGGTCGTACATATTCTTATAGGTCATATGTTTTGCTTCCGCTACTGCCTTTTTTGCCAATTTTTTGGCGACTTTAAAGCGTTCTTTCTTTCTGTTCTTTTCTTCTCCTTCTAGACATGATAAAAGTTCGGTAAAATACTTATGCTTTAACTTAACTTTTTCTTGGACCTCTACATTCCACCACCACGACTGCTTGTGAATTTATGCTTTTTCTTAGAAATGTTTATATTAAATTCATTTCAAATGACGAATATCAAATTACATAAATTAAATTATAATTTTAAATTTTCAACTTTATATTAATATTTAAATATATTTACATTAATTATTTTATTTATCCAAACAGATAACTTAACTAAATCCAAAATTTTAAATTATATTTAAATTATCATCCATGAACTTGTTTATTAAATATTAAATATTTATACTATTTATATTATCTTATTGAAATTGAAACATTAAAAATTTGGAAGTATGCAGTTGTTCGGTATTTGGGTCGGATTATCGGATAGTTATTATTGTGCCTAATATTTAAATACTAAAAATAATCACATAATTAAAACACGTGACGGTGTCACGTTAATCTCCTAACTAAAATATATCTCTAAATAAAACACATAAATATTATATTTATTTAAATATAAATATATAAAAAATTACATAAAAATATATACATATACCATTAAATAAATTTTAAATTATTGTTATAATGTTAGATTTGAAGAACCGATGTTGTCAGAGTTTATCAACAAACAGAGTTTATCAGCTAATCAGAGTTAACTAGTCAACAGTGTTTATCAGTCAATAGAGTTTACTATATCAGAGTTTGATAAGTGACTGTCGAGAAATCAGGGGTTGATTAGAGAAAAAGAAGGAGGTGTTGGTGTAGAATACAATTACCTTCTTGGAAGCTATCTTTTAGGAAGATAATGATGGAAATCGTATATCTGTATTTATTGATCATTATCTTTGCTGTAATTAGATAGGTAGCTGTGTACTATATAAATACAGGATTAGGTTTACATTGATGTATCGTTCATAACATATTATTCTCATAACCTAACAGCTCTTAAGAACAGTGTTTTTCTTGAAAGAGTTTTGTATTAAGTTTATTAAAGTTAATACAAAGTAGTTGTTTATTCTACATACTTGTGTTCTTGATCGATTATTTGATACTATTATATTCAACCCCCCTTCTATAATAGTTCATTATCTGGGTAATAATTGGTATCAGAGCAGACAGTTTTTATTAACCTAAAAGATCTTGATAATGTCTGGAAACAAGTATGAAAGTATAAGGATTCCAAATTTTAAGAAGGTCGAGTACCCTACATGGAGGGTAAAGATGATGATGTTCTTGGAGGCCACATATCCTGATTATCTAGACAGGATTAATGAAGGTCAGTACATGCCAACAAAGTTAATTCCACAAATTATAGTGGAAGGAAGGGAAATTCCTGAGCACTATACTTTGAAAGATAAAAAGGAGTGGACTAATGAAGAAAAGCTTGAGGTTCTGAAAGATGCAAAGGTAAGAAATATTTTGCATAACAGTCTTAACTCTGTAATATCAAACAGGGTAATTGCTTGTAAGACTGCCAAAGAAATCTGGGATGCATTAGAATTCCAGTGTCAAGGAATAAAAGAAATCAAAAAGAACAGGAGATCTGTACTTATTCAAGAATATGAATACTTTGAGGCCAAACATAATGAGTCTCTTATTGATACTTATAATAGATTCCTTACACTGTTGAATGATCTAGTCTTGGTTGACAAGGAGTATGATAATGAGGATTCAAATACCAAATTTCTTAGGGCTCTTCCTGAATAATGGGATCTGCAAACATCTTTGATAAGAGATGGGGCTGATCTGGAAGACATGTCACTAAATGAAGTGTATGGAAGGCTGAAGACTCATGATTCGGAACTACAACAAAGGAAGAACAGGAAGAGTGTCAAGACAAAGTCTGTTTCTCTGAATGTTGAGACAAATGCTGAAGAACCAATAAAAAAATTCTAAAGTCTCAACACGAACAGGAAAAGCTGTGATGGTTAAGGAAAGCAGTGAATCAGAGAATGCAAACTCTGATTCAAACTCTGAAGGTGAATCTACAAACTCTGACATGATGGAGATGGTTTCAATGATTTTCAAAGGCTTCAAGAAGATGAAATACAGGAAGTTCAAAAAACAAGGAAACTTTCAAAAGAAGTCTGGAGAGTTTGGGAATAAAGATAGATTCAGGAAGAGAGAAGATAGAGATGGAAAGACACTTGACAAGTCAAAGGTGAAGTGTTATAAGTGCAACAAGATGGGGCATTTTGATATTGAGTGCAGCAGCAAGGAAGCTGGAAAAGTACCATAACATCCAAGAAAGATTGGATGGATTCATCAAACTCTTAAGAGGAAACAAGCTACGCTCTCATAACAAACACTGATTCTCCTATCTCAAACTCTGACAAGGTATCAGACTCTGTTTTTAATATAAATACTGAAAGTGTTTATGAGCTAAAGTCTTTTCTTAAAACATTGTATGTTAGCTTTAAGACACAATCTCTTGAGAATGAAAGATTAAAATCTGAAATCAAAACTCTTTCTGATAAGAATGATTTTCTAGAATCTGAATTAGTACACAGCTGAGTACAAAGAAAGACTGTGAAAATGCTATCCATATGCAAACTCAGCTAAAAATACAGGTTACTTATCTAAAAGCTGAGATAACCAAGGAAAAGGAAATCTTCAGAGTTTGGACAAACTCTGGAAAGAAAGTCCAAAAACTTATGTCTGATAAGAATTGGGCATCTGCTCTAGGTTATGAATCTGAAAAAGAGAAAAATGTTAAAAATGATAAGACACACATAGGTATAAAAGAAAACTGAGTAAACCTATTAACTTTGTAAAGGCTAGCAATGAAAAGGACACTTCTGGTAAGTGTTCCAACAACAGTGAAAACAAAGGAAGCAGTGTGTCTGAGAATAAACCAGTAAATGTAGGATTACTTTCACAGAAGCAACTTAAGAAAAAATTGAAGTCTGTCATGAACAAGAATAAGCCTAAAAAGGTCAAGAGAAATAGAAATGGTAAAGTAGAAATTTCTAAGAAGAATGATTACAAAAACATCCCTGATGCTCCTAGGAAAACATGTTTCACCTATGGAAATTCTAATCATCTTACTATTGACTGCAGGCAGAATAAAAGGATGGAACCAGAGAAACCTAAATCAGGATTTAGGAAACAGACTAGAAATAAACCACAAAATCCTTGTTTTTATTGTGGTAGCTTATGGCATTCTATTTACACCTGTAAAGAATATCATAGTCTGTATTTTGGGTATTATGAACTTTTGCCACATTTAAATAAAACTCCTATTTCCTCTATACATGTTGCTAAATAGAAATATGTTGTAAAAGTCGATAGAAGAAAAACAAACTCTGAAAATGCAAACTCTGTTAGCACAAACTTTGTTAAAGATTCTTCTGCTATGAAAGCTAACAATTTTAAAAAGAAAGGATCCAAACTTGTTTGGGTCCTCAAAGCCACTAATTAAGTTGCATTAACTGATTGCAGGGAAACATGAAAAACATCCTAGTAATTGATAGTGGATGTTCTGTACACATGACTGGAGATAAATCTCTGCTTTCAGAGTTTGAGGAGAAGGCTGACCCAGCTGTATCTTATGGAGATGGAAACATAGGAAGAACACTGGGATGTGGCAGTATTGTAATTGGAAATGTCATCATTGAAAATGTAGCTCTGGTTGAAGGACTCAAACACAATCTGCTGAGTGTGAGTCAAATGACAGACAGAGGTTATTCTGTGGAATTTCATGAAACACACTATGAAGTCAGAAGCAAAAAGACTTGCAAAGTGATTCTAATTGGCCATAGAAATAACAATTTATTTGAAGCAAGCTTGAAAGAAGAATCTGATGGTCCTCTAACTTGTCTACTTGGTAAAGCATCAACATTGGAGAGCTGGAATTGACACAAAAAGCTGTGTCATTTGAACTTTGGAAAAATCAATGAATTAGTCAAGAATAGAGCTGTAAACGAACCGAACTCGGACGAACACGGACGAACTTTTAACGAACACGAACAAATTCTTAAAGAACCGAACAATGTTCGGTAAGCTTATCGAAAAAATTTTCTTGTCCGAACTCGAGTTCGGTAACGAACCGAACGAACACGAACAGTTCGCGAACATACCGAACACGAACAGTTCGGTAATTATATATATAATATTGTAAAAAAAATAAATATAATAATTCAAAAAATAAAAAAAATAAAAAATTTATAAATATTATTATTTTTTATCGAACGAACTCGAGCTTACCGAACTCGAACGAACTCGGACAAACTCTTAACGAACTCGGACGAAAATCTTAACGAACCGAACATATTTTATTGTTCGAACTCGAGTTCGTTAAGCTTATCGGACGAGCTTAACGAACTCGAACACGGACGAACATGCCGAGTTTACCGAACATGTCCGGTTCATTTACAGCTCTAGTCAAGAAGGATCTTGTGAGAGGTCTACCAAAAGTTTAATTTCATCCTGATGGACTGTGTGACTCATGTCAAAAGGTAAAACAAAGAAAGATATCTTTTAAGAGCAAAACTGAGAATTCAATTGATGAACCATTTCATCTATTGCATCTTGATTTTTTTGGACCTGTAAATATCATGTCTATTGGAAAGAAGAGATATACACCGGTAATAGTTGATGACTATACTAGATTTACTTCGGTGTATTTCTTACACAAAAAGGACTATACTGTTGAGATCATTTTTGATCATATTACCATGATTGAGAATGGATCACCACTCAAGGTAAAGATTTTAAGGAATGATAATGGAACAGAGTTTAAGAACTCTGCAATGGAGGAATTTTGCTCAAACAAAGGAATAATTCAGCAATTCTCAGCACCTGATACACCTCAACAAAATGGTATAGTTGAGAGAAAGAACAGAACCTTGATTGAAGCTGCAAGGACTATGTTGGAAGGAGCAAAACTTCCTATCTATTTCTGGGCAGAAGTTGTAAACACTGCTTGCATCACTTAAAACTGTACCTTGATAAACAAGCATGGAGTAACCCCATATGAAATGATGAAAGGAAGAATACCAAATGTGAAATACTTTCATATATTTGGAAGCAAGTGTTTTATTCTTAAAACACATCCTGATCTAGGGAATTTGATTTTAAACTAATAGGCTATTTAGATGCTGATTTTGCAGGATGCAAAATTGATAGGAAAAGCACAAGTGGAAGTTGTCAATTCCTGGGTGGAAGAATTGTTTCCTGGTTCAACAAGAAATAAAAGTCCATCTCAACATCTACAACAGAGGCAGAATATATAGTTGTAGGAAGCTGTTGTGCTCAGATTTTGTGAATAAAAAATCAACTACTGGACTATGGGTTAAATTTTTCTAAAATTCCTATTTATTGTGATAATCAAAGTGATATTGCAATGACAGGAATTCCAGTTCAACATTCCATGACAAAACACATCAGTATCAGATACCACTTCATAAGAGAGAATGTTATGGAATGAACAATTGAAATGCATTTTGTTCCCATAGATCAATAGCTAGCAGACATATTTACCAAGCATCTGTGTGAAGCAACCTCTACAAGGTTGGTAAGTGAATTGAGAATTATGGCAGGAGTACAAGGACAATCAACAACACGAAACTCTTCTTTGAATCTCTGATGATTTTATCAGTACTTGCAAAGTTTGATATGCCTCAGAGTTTATGCTAAATTATGTGTTTTAAACTCTGTCAATATGTATGGTAAACTCTAATGATAGTCAATTCTAAACTCTGAAGTCAATTTTCTAGTCAATGCTTGAATAATTATTAAATCTAAGTATTTAATTATTTTTGGATTGACATGCATTATGACATCATATTTATAATTATGACATCATATTTACTGTTCTCTGATTGAATATGGTCAGTCAGCGCGTATGTTACACGACTGACGGTTCATATTTTACATAGATACACATGCATGCTATATTTTGAAAATTGTATTTTCTTAATTAATATCCACTAATCTACAGCCACGTGTCCCACTACAGATACAAGACTACGACTATTCTGATTTCTCTCTCGACTTACTCTTCAAAACCCTAATCACTCAAAAGCTCTCTTCATTGATTATAATGGCATCCAAAGGTGTATCATTTAAAAACTATATCTTTGCTACTACTAACTATTCTGCTATTCTTAATAAATCAGATACACCTGGAGATTTTCATGTCATTCAGGATTTTTTCTCTCAATGTGGTATTGGGTATGTTATGCAAGCACCCAATAATTTTCCTGCTCAAGCCTTGCTACGAATCTGGTCGACGACAAAGTTTAATAATGATGGTGCAAATGAGGTACCAATCATCAATTTTCAATGTAATGGGTGTTACTCAATAACCCCAAAGATGGTTCGTCAGGCTCTTCAACTTCCTGTGGTTGAATCCTACGATGATGTTGTTAATGATGAGAAAATGAAATAATTCTTTCAAGAAATAGGCTTTGGAGGAAGCTTATCAAAGTTGGGCAGTCTAACAAGGCCAAATCTTTGAACAGAATGAAGCTTCTTCTTTGATTGCATCACAAGGTCTTTCACTGCCAAATGCACAAACTTTGATGACATTCCTCAACTCTCTCAACAGATTAGGTATTTTCTTACCCATAACTTAGATTTTAATTTCCCTTGTGTATTAATTAGGAAGTTATCTAGTAAGATTAGGGCTGATGAACATACTATTTACTATGCTAGATTTTTACAATTGATTTTTAGTCATCTTTTGCCAAATGTTAGTTTTGAGAATGACATGTATGTGCCTAGTTTTAAGATGAATAAAAGGTTGGTTGATAATTTGACAAGAAAAGATGTCAAGAAATAGAGTGAAAGCACATTGACTAGGTTGTTTTACCCTGCACGGGTCAGGCTTCTTCTCAATGAAAAAATGCCTACTGTGTATGGGAGGGAATTTTTTTCTATGACTATGAATCAGAGTTTAGCTGGAACCCACTCTGATTCAAATCCAAGTCACCCTCCAAACACTGATACAGTCCCACAGCCAACCTCTGTTGTCTCCCAAAAGACTTCAGGTATAAAACATATCTCTCAGGCACAAGTCTCAAGGTTGAAAAGAAAGGGCAAAGACATCTCTAAGTCTCCTCCAAGAAGAAGAAAACTAATTGATGAGTTCACAAATTCTGATGACAGTGCTGATGGTCTGGTTTTTCCTGTTAAGACTTCTGTCAAATCAGCGTCAGAGATTTCTCATGCTCCATTTATGAAGCAATTTCATGTCAATCCTGTGTCAAAACCTACAAAGAAAAGGAGGAGACTAGTTAAAGGCAAAATTCCTGAATATCTTTCACCAGTTGAAAATTTAACCTCTGATCCCCTCTCTTCAGATGTTGTACCAGGGTCCACAAACTCTGCACCATTCACTGATGCTCTTGATGATGATGTGGGTGTGGCAGTTGAGTTTGAGAAGAATGAAAAGGAGGAAGAAGAAAGTGATCTTGATATGTTACATGATGCCAAAGAAGATGAGAATGATTTAGTAGATGGGCATGGATCGGAGGTTATGTAGGGTGGTGGGATTGATGATGATGAAGGAATGGAAACAAATGAAGGGATAACGCTGAATATTCAGGACATTGATGCTTATAAGCAGCTGATTGATCCACATCAAACTGTTCAAGGGTCATCTTCTCCAATTCCAGTAATAATCTTTGATTCACCTGTCAAAGACCCACAACCCATCATTAAGGAAATTTCCTATGAGCGAGTTAAGGAGTTGGTTGAACAAGTAAGGAAAGTCTTGGCTGCTAAAAAGGCTCAACAGTCTTCCATTTCTGGAACTCCTAAACTCTTTACAAGAAGAAAGTTTCTTTTGGTCCAGACCCACAAGAACTTGTTGTTCAAAGTACAGTAGCAGTCTCTGAAGGACTAGGCACACAAGAACCTGTTAATCAAAGTTCAACAGCAACCATCATTTCACAGATTCCAGTAAATGAAGCTAGTCTGGATCAGGGTTACAATCCACAAGAACCTTCAACTCAAAGGGTTGAAGAAGTTGTTAATGCCCCAGCCACACAAGAACCATCCAATCAAAGTTTGGATGCAAGCACTCAAACTCTGATAAATGATTTAACTATTGCTGATGCAGAAGGCCACTGTTAGGTCCAAAGTGTTGTAGAGGGGGGGGGGTGAATACAACTGTTTAAAACTAATGAGAGAATAAACAATATGCAGGTAATAAATGATGACACAGAATTTCAAGAATATATCATTATATTCATTGA
>QRFB01005426.1:9509-22376 GCA_008931105.1 Oenanthe javanica
TTTTTTTTTTTTTAGTTAATCTCTCTATAGTTAAGTTAGTAAGAAGAAAGTGTTATTTATGAAATAAAGAAACTTAAAATATATCTTAGGCAATTTTTTAAGTTTTTAGTATAAAATAATAGTACATTGATAAAATTTTGAATGAATCTTGATTTTATAAAAATAACCCTCCCATATTTATATATAAAATTTTATATGATTCAACTAGTTTACCGGTTAGACTCCCTAAACTCATTATTTATTTATATTTATTTTATAAAATATAATTTTTTTAATTAATACAGAACACATAATTATTGTCAGTAAAGTATGACTTGTTCATTTTTGTAAGAAAAAAAATGAAATGAATTTTTTTAAAAGAGGAATTAATTTAATAATGAAAAATCATACGACATCTACAAATACAATCAAAATTGAACAAACGCTTAAATATATCGCTATGACCTCTGATGAGAGATCAAATAAGCTCGTACTTGACAACTGAAAATTTGTTGCTGCCTTTTTTATTTTAATTAAGAATTTTAAAAAATAAACAAAATAAATAAATTGGAAACTAAAAATAAATAGAATATGCTATAATTTTAGTTAATGTAAATATAATATTAGAAAAATAAGGAATGAAATATATTTATTCAAAAAGATTTTTTTCCAAAAGCATGCATAAAGGGTAAGGACAATATAATATACATATATAGTACAATCCTATGGCGAAACCGGGAATTCTTAGTAGTGGGGTTCAAAAATTTAACATTGGGAAAAAATTATTTAAAAAATTAAAATTTTATTATGATTCAGAAATAAAAATCTTAATGCAAAAATAATCGAAACATATTTAAACTTGAATTCAAAATGTCGGTGATACTCAACTCTATCTCATATTTTTGTATAGAAAAAATATGTGATATCTTTTGCTGATATATTTTCCGTCTGATACAGTTTCATAGTAGAATTTATCTAGATGCTTAAAAAGATAACATTATAAATAATATGAGTACTTTCCTCTTTTGCTCATATTTTCTCTAATATCTCAAGACGACACATGATAGTGGTGGTGAACTAGTGATTATGATAATGGAACAGGAGCCTGTGTATATGTTAGGTAATTCTATATTTCTTTGTCTTGTTTACAGAAAGGTATAAACTTTGCTTTAGATTGCTTATAAGTTATAAACTTTTTACTAAGATTGCAATTTGTTTTTACTAAAACAATGTATGATTTTTTTCCTATCACTCAGCAAATGGTTTATGTAGAATATAAAAACGTATTAACATCTTATTAGATTATAAATCTAAGATGAATAATAGAGTTTCGTGTTGACCATCTATTCTTTTCTTGTTTTCCGTATTAGTTTCTTCAGTTAGGTTTAGTCACCAATATTAACTATTCTCAATTATTTACACAAGTCATACCTTCATCCAATGTGTGGTAGTTCTCTGGTTTAAAAAAAAGTCATACCTTCAACCAGAAATTGATTCAAGTTAGAAAAAAACACCATTTCTCACACCAGTCACTAAACTTTGTCAAATGATATAATCGAAAAAAGGGCAAGGGTCTTGAGAGATGTGGTTTTTGTAACAATTTTGACTATTATGTCCCTTCACAAGTACTGTAGTTTGTTTTGCTTCTCTCTAATATACTAGAGTTTTCTGTTACTACCTAGTGCCTATCTAACTAAATTATCCATTTCACAACACATCACACAATGTAAGTTTTCTTCATTGTGTTTATGTAGTTTCATGTCAGAATGTATTTTAATAATCATTTCTTTGTGTATGTCATTACCTTGTTTGATAAGCGGTAAATCTTGTCTGTTATGTTTTGAATGTATTCATTACTTTTGTGGTTTGGGGGACATGAATTTCATTTGAAATTATAAATTTGATCAAATAATATGTTTAGATAATTATAAGAATTTGGATTTGGATTTAGATTTGGATTTTATTTGAATTTCAAAACATTCAAATTTTAGTACAATTCTGAGATTTTGAAATGGTAACTCAAATTCTATCATTTGAAATTCATCATCTAAAATGAAATGATGTTCCTAAACATAATCTTATATAAATTTGAGTTTGTAAAGCTTTTAATAGGCTATTGTTTGTTATTGGTAAAGATGTTTTTTTATAATATGAAATTGTGATAGTTACACATCACATTAACATGATCAATTCGATTAAACTCGTTGTCCATAAGAGTCATAACTCTATATGGAAAGACTTCCTAAGGAAAATGATAGAAACTTTTTTCCCATATATTGTTGAAAAACCTTCTCTGAAATCTTGAGTTGGATAATACTGGCCCTCAACATAGTTGCTGACCATTATTTCAAGCAAATGGGTAAAAATCTTCTGAGACACTAGTTGCCTTCTGCCAATAGTCATCCAAGTTAATGATTGTACCCTAAACAATATACTTCAAAAATTGATTGGAAACAAACTCAATAGGAAGTTCATAAGTGGGCTTACTACTGAATTATAGATTTTCTCTCTCACACAGTAAACGAACCATAGATTTTCTCTCTCTCTTAACAGGTCTTCTGGAAGTTAAGATACTTCTTTCATTATCCTTGAAAACTTGTATGGATGATCACATGTCATGTCTCCATGAACACTTCAATTCTTTTTCATGTGTTGATGCTAAAGGAAGGCCAATACGCGTGGTATCAAATATTGGCATACCTATTACAACGGTATAAATGCAACGGTATTCGTTTACCAAATTACACACAAATATTCACATTACTTTTTAAGGGTTTCTTAATTAATTTTGAATATTTACATGTTTATCTTTATTTATATTTACATGTTTCTTTTATAATNCTAGCACGTCTTCTGGAAGTTAAGATACTTCTTTCATTATCCTTGAAAACTTGTATGGATGATCACATGTCATGTCTCCATGAACACTTCAATTCTTTTTCATGTGTTGATGCTAAAGGAAGGCCAATACGCGTGGTATCAAATATTGACATACCTATTATAACGGTATAAATGCAACGGTATTCGTTTACCAAATTACACACAAATATTCACATTACTTTTTAAGGGTTTCTTAATTAATTTTGAATATTTACATGTTTATCTTTATTTATATTTACATGTTTCTTTTATAATACAAAAAAGAATGTGCTTCTAATTGTTTTTAATTTTTGTATTACTTACATCTTAAATTATTTATTTTGGTGCCCTTTTAAAAACAATATATGCCCCTAAATTTTTTTTTGTGCCTACATATTTTTTTAAAAATTTAAAAAAATGTGCTCCTAAAAAATTGATTTTGTTGGTATCTATTCAATAGCATAAAAAGTTTGGTTTCAGGATCGGCTCTGCGTATATGCCCCATAAACATTTTACGGTGGAAGAACCATTACATTTAATCTAGTTTAATCTTAACCTTTTTAATTAATAAGTAAATTTGACTATTTGAATGAGTATTAGGAATTTATGAACGATTTAAGGTCATAAAATCCACACCCATTGTAAATTTCTAATATAAATATATTAATTATTAAAATTTTAACTTTTTTATAATTATTAATTTTGATCGGTTTTGACCGTTTCAATTGATTTTTCTCATCTCGTCCGATTTTGACCAATTTTTTAAAAAACGTGTCATTCAACCTGATTTTCGCTTAAATCGAAACAGAACCCGTCCTTTTACCGATAAATCAAATTAATCGTCATTTTCAAAAACACTGCCCAGTAGCATCATGAATTAGATTATCATATATAAAAGCATGGTCAAAGTGGTCAAGTTTAGTTAGAAAAACTATGTCAATGCATATACCTCTGCAAATATGTATAATGAAATTTTTGATTAATATATATTATTTGTTGTGAACTAAGAGGTGGCCAATTGTGCGGGTTGAGTCTACAAAATCGGACTCGAATCGTCAAATTATTCGTTAAATTCGGCCTGAACTAGATCAGTTCAAAACTCACACAATACGTTTAAATGTTAGTGCCGGTTACGGTTTTAAAAATGAGAAACCGCAGCACGAACTAACCCGACCCATTGGAAAAAAACCGGACCATCACAGCACACGAGCTCGACACGGCCCGCCCAAGCACCGCACATCACCTATGTTACTCCGACTCTTCTGTTTTACTCGTCGTACCCGTGTCGGACACTCGGACACGACACTCATTTCGTGTCGGATCCTTTGACTAAAATGTGGACACTTTGACCAATTTAAAGATCAAATAAGACTAAAACCTCCAATTCAAAATAAACATTCAAGAAGAAAAAAAAAAGCAAGATTGAGATAAAAGCAGAGAAGACACCTAATTTGCAAAATCCTTTACAAAATCATGTTTAATCTAAGTTTTATTGTAACTTTTTGTTAAGATATCTTACTTACCATACTTGTTTATTAATATATCATGGTGTGTCCCCGTACCCGTGTCTAAAAATAGGACAGTGTCCCCGTGTCCCCAATTTTCAGATCTTTCATGTCGGACACTCGGATATGTGTCGTGTCCGACACTCCGTACCCGAGTCTGAGTAACATAGNATATTAATTCTCTGACAATTTTTTTTAATATTAATTCCAACTTAAAACTAAATTCTCTTATTATTTTTAAAACGTTATTAAAGCGCATTAGTTTAGAAAGGTTACGCTCCGCAAGGGCAGAATGTCAAAATTGGGCATAACCGAGACAGAACTCGGGTCATCGGATAACACAGAGAATTTTCGTACATATATCGACATGTATTGAGATCAAACAACTAAATCTCCACACAACAGCCTGACTGCACAAACGTGGAGAACTCATCAGGAACCTCAATTTTCACTGATTTACAATTTTGCCCTTCGTTCTTCTCCATCAAAAAGAACCCTTGTGATGCACCCTGGTATTCCGACCCGGCTACTAGACTCCGATTACCCAAATTAACTCCGCATGCTCCAACTCGCACACCCGTGTCAGACTCAGCCCAACAAATCAACTCACCATTTTTTTCCACACCCACACAAGACCTCGGACACTGACTCACTGTCCAAGCGTCTTCAACTCGCCTCCACTTACCCGTTTTGATATTAAACGCTTCCGCCGTACTCTTAAACTGTCCTTGAGCATCCGTGTCGTACCCACTCACCACCCAGAACTCGTTCCCGATTAAAATCCCCTGGCATTCATCTCGCTCCTCACTCATCCGTGTCAACTCGGTCCACTGGTCACTACCCAAATCATAAACCCACGCCGAGCTAAGCGCGTTCTTGCTATCATCGTGTCCTCCAGCAACGTAAACCTTTCCTTCCAACGCACTAACAGCAAAGAATGAACGCCTCGATGGCATATCTTTACACTGAGTCCACCTCTGAGTCGTGAACTCGTAAACAAACACGTCCCTAACAGGTTCCCAACTCGCTGGATCCCACCCACCCATTAATACAAGTTTCCCTTCAGTACTTGCTAATTGACAGAACAGCGGCATCCCATCTGGATACTTTGGAACCGGGTCGACCCGGTACCATGTTCTCGAATCCGGGTCAAAAACGGATACCCCATATCGCGCATGAGCTGCGGGTTTGGACCCAGTTGGCTCTGTAGGAACCGGAAGTGACTGGACTAAACAGGCAACTTTCCGGGTCAGACCCGATTGCCTTCTGTGGTAATAAAACTCCTTGCTCTGGAGCAAATGTCGCCAACGGCGTGCCACTTGAGATCCGACCCGGTGAGCAGAAAAATGTAATCGGATTAAGCACTCTCGTGCGATTTCTTCGGGTAAACCCGGAAACAACTCAGTGAATTGTATTGACATAGAAGTGTATAGTTTATATATGTAAAGTTGTAGATATAGATTGCTTGGTATAATATTAGAAAATTGAATGATGATTATGGTCCCTCAGTTTGTGAATTTATAGCAAGGCTAAGGTTTGCACTGTGCATGAAATTATCTAATCCGAATCGAATGAAATAATGACGCGTGTCATGCATGGCTGGAGCTGACTTTACACCAGTGCTAATAAAATACAGTAGAGCCTATTGTTTATGCCTCCGGTTTTCCACTAAAAATACTGTAATTTAGACCGCTAGTTGTTAATCTCCGTTTGGACATCTTTCTAACCTCTTAAAAAAATTTAGATGTATTGATTACTCAACATGATATGACAGTTTTCTATTTCTGGCCTGAATATTATCATATTTCTTCAAGCTAATAAACCTTAATTCCCTAAATTTCTTCTTAGCTTTACCACATTCCATTGATACAAATGGTTGTTTTTCGATTCTAATTCCTTTTAGTCTTCTTTCTCATGGCTTATCGTTGTTACTCAAGCACAGTTTCAAAACTACATTCACAAGCGAAGAAAAATCTCACAACCAATTGGTTTGTTACCCCTACCAATCTGAACTCTGATACGTAACCAGCTCATCTAAAATCTCAAAATATTAGAGAGATGACTCAAATGGATCTTATATTATTNGTCAATTTGAACTCTGATACGTAACCAGCTCATCTAAAATCTCAAAATATTAGAGAGATGACTCAAATGGATCTTATATTATTCTTTAACCTATGATTAACAGCCGTAACCTATCCTCTATATTTTTTGAACATTTAACTTTTATTCTGTCATTGCTTAACTTTACAATTAAAGTGTTTTTTTTTGCTAAATACTACTTCCTCCGTCTCCGAAAACATTTCCTGTTTTGACTTTTTGTACTGTTCATTGTAAGCGATTGACTACTAATTTACACATAATTTATAAGACAAAATATAGTCATGTAAGCATTTTATTCGAACAAATATAGATCTAGAATGGATGGTTTTGTGTCTATTACCTGTTCCATACATCACACTAGATAGATATCATATTCATGGAATACGATTCACTGATTTTGTTTGATTCGTATTTATGAGTACTTTAATACAGTATTTTTTTTATATTTAATACTAATACGAAATTAAAGATACTAACGATCAAAAAGTATGTGTTGGCAAACGCGCACATAATTAACAGGAAAAATAATAAGAGACGAGGGAGTAATTAGAGTGTTATTTTTATATCTGTCTTGTTGTAATAATAGTATAATCATTGTGTCACCGTACAATCCAACATTACATTATCTGTATGTGTATGGGGGTCATTCACTATGCCAGATATGATTATCATCTTCAATTTGCAAATCAAGTAAACAACTCGACGTTGGTATCATAAACAAGTTAATTAATACTTCTAATTATCTTGTTTCTCACTGTTCAGATTCTAAACATACTACTCATATACAGTATATTTTTTATGATAAATGATTTCTTCATTCTTAAAAGAAATCGTACATTTTAACATTAAATTTCATAATTGTAATTTGTATGCATACTTTATGTACAAGAAATGTTTAGAACATGGGATTGAGATTCTAAAGGTGACTGCTTATAAAATACTCGTATATATATAAAACATTGGATTGGCCGGTGAAAAGATAAGGTATGCTTTATAAGTTGGCCCAGCGGGGCATGCTATGCTATCGTTATGCGGCGAGTTGTTCTGACTTCTGATCCCCTGCTCGCCGGTATTTATTTGGCTTCGTCGGCCATAATTCTATAAATTAGTGTCAATTTTTTTTTAAAATTTATGTTGTGTGTTTTAACCCCTATCATATTTTTTGTTAATTACTGCATTATTTTTATCTAATGCATAGGGTTTAATTAATCAAATGAATCTTATAGTATTTTTATCTATTTAATTAACCTAACTGAAGAAAAATTTACAATTTAACTAAATTTGTATATTAATTATTGAAACTAAACGTAGAATTTTCATCACAAAGATCCGCAGGGATCAAACAACTCAACCAAAACTTTTAGAACTAAAATAAATTAAAAAATTAATTATTTTATATAAATTTTAATATTTATGATACTGCTGAAAATATAATAATAAATTAATAATATATTTAAACATGTATTTATGAAATGACTTCTAGGACATACTTATTATTATTATTATTATTATTATTATTATGCTATTATTATAATAATAGGTCACGACTTGATGATAAACACATCTCTAGGGGGCGGGCCAAGCCAAGCCAGCTTAAAGATCGGACAGTGTCAGTTTGTCACCCAGTGCCAGCCATTACCTATACATATTCCGAATGTTAGAATGAAGTATATCGGTGGTACTCATCTTTTAGTATAACTTAATGTATGTCATAAACAACTAAACAAGGTATGTTTTATACATGGCATTTTTACATTTAAAACCGGAAAAAAGCTGATAATTTCAAGTTCCTCTTCTCTAAGCGTTTTTTCCAAATAAACCATATACTCTCGACCCAAATATGCATTTGCAGTTTTGTATAAACATTGGCCCAGACTGGACTCACTGTGTATGCAGTAGCGCATTTTCATAAATCTTAAATTCCTAAATTTATTAATGTTATATGTTGTGTATGTATGACAACAATGAAATTAGGATCTCGAAATAATCTGAACTGAAAAAATAAATTTATAATTTACTCCCTCCGACCCTTTTTAGTTGCCCTTTCAAAAAAAAAAATACATATCTTAAAAAAATATTAATTAGATAACTTATTTCCATGACTCCCTCATTAAATTAGTTGAATTATTTATATATTTAAATTATTCAAATATTGAAAATAATAATATAAGAGTATTATTTGAAATTTTTTTATAAAATTGTTTTGAAAAGAGACAAGTACAAGTAGTTAGGCATAATTTTTTTTTAAAAAGGGACAACTAAAATGAGACGGAGGGAGTATTTTTTAAGAACATTCGGAGCTTAACTTGTATTCCCTCTGACTCATATTAATAGTCTCTTTTGGAAATATAATGCATATTAAGAAATGTTAGTTGTACAATAATTTTCCGTGCGAATCATATTTATTATGACTATTTTATACTAAATAAAATAAATTTTATATTGGAAATGACAAGAAAAGAGAGTAAATTTGAATTTTTTACATTGAAAGTAGCAATGAACAATTATTGTGGGACAAATTTTTTTTCTCAAAAGAGATTATTATTATGGGACGGAGGGAGTATGTTTTATACCAACTTATGGATAAAAAACAGAATTTGAAATAACTTATTTTTTTACTGATGTTATATATTTCAAAAAAATATTTTTTTTTTCAAATAATGTGTCTGAATGAAATTTTTTAATTAATATGTTTAATTTAAATACAGATGATCCATCTCATTTTTTATTTTCACAACTAATTAAAATGAAACATATGGTATTTAGGAATTTTTTGGGGAATCAGTTCGAGAACTCTGACATTTCTCATTGTTGAATGTCTATACTACCGTATATTATATAATTTTCTTATTAATTAATTAGGTCATTATATATATATTTTTTATTTTTAAAATCTAAATTAAAAAATCACAACCCTTGAATAATGCTCCGCTTAAGATAAGATTGTGGATATTATGAAGAGTTCACAAAAATATCCCCTCCAATGTAATGTTCTTCGCCCATAAATTAAAGATTACAAAAAGTGATCCCTCCAGGCCTCAATTGAAAGATAAGGAAAACAACATGGCAAGTTGACAAAGTTCTTTTTTTTTTTTACGAACAAATAATTTTCATTAAATAGAATATAACATAGTCGGGACAAATCCCAACTGATGATACAACCAGGTTTAAAAATAAATAACATACTAAAAACAATTACCGATTTGTTTTCTGATCGTTTAACACACAAAATTTAAAAATTCTTGAACCTAAAAACGAAATTGAAGATATCTCAATCGATCCAAACTGCACCAACATCCTGAAAACAGCAACATCACAATTGAACTTATCACATAAAAATCATCGTTCAATTGCATAAATTGAGGTTGGAGGAGCGACACTCGAGCTATCTACATGCCGGATAACAGTTATACACATGCCGAAAGTATAAACCTCCAAATGATGAACAATTTTTGGTTATGAAATGTAAGCTTTTGCAATACTTATCACCGCCCCAGTTTCGATATGGACTTTCCAAATCCCCAAAAATATCAACAAAATCATTTTCAAAATATTCATCACCGAATAAACCTAAACATAACTAAACACAATAAAAGGAGAGACAAACAAACATTCCAAAAAGAGAGACATACAAACACTCAAAAAATTAGGTTTTATTAAAAGAAAATCAACGAAAACGGAAAAACTAAGGGGTTGAGGCTTTTCAGCGGGAAAACTCAGTAAAAGCCCCTCAACTAGTTTGACAAAAAACAAAGGGGAGACGCCTCTTTGGAGTTAGGATTTTCTATGTGACAGAGTTCTTTATTCAATTATACAAGGCAATTATCTAACGAAAAATAAATAAATAAATTATACAAGGCAATTTACTCAATCAATTATTAACGCAATACATTAATTTATATATGCAGCTATTATTGGGGGATCAATTATGCAGTCAAATGTCTGGGGCAGCCAACTAGAGTCATTTGATTCATTCAGCTCTCCAAACAAAAGTAATATTCCTTCGTAGAATACAAACCATGGATGCTTGTATAGCTAGCGATATACCTGTACTCGCGTATTGTACAATGTACATTCATAATAATGTTATCTTTTAAATTATCATAAATTAAATAATTTAACCGATACAATACTGTATGCTATTTATCTTTTACATATAAACTACTTCCGTCCCATCGTTAATATTTGATTAAAATATGAATATATAAAAAAATGAAATTTGTGTCGATTAATCACATTGCATCGGCTATCATTTTGAGAGTTCTAAATTTGTTCTCTAATAAATTTTGGAGCATACAACAATGTAATTTTTTAGATTTTTGATACATGTTTAATCCTTAATCAACTTTATTTACTTTTAAGAGAGAATACAGAGATAGACAAGGTGTAGCAAGCCAGGTTGACAAATCTGAAGAGAAAATTCGAACTTTTTAAATTTATGCAGAGAGCAGTCACCTCCATTTCTTAGAAAAGACCAACTCGTTATCACTTATCAGGGCGGACTCACATTCACTTAGGGGGCAAGTGCCCCCACTCAACTCTCTGCCCAGATCGAAAGTTTATATATTTTTCTAAATTGCTCCAACTAAAATTACTCAAATGTCCTAATGCCCTCATAATAAATAATGATTCTACTGAAATTTACCAAATCTAGTCGAGTTTAGTATCATATATACTCTTAAATATGAATTAACTACTCCAATAAATTATTTCATCAAATAACATTTTTAGCAGGGGCTGGCTGGGCAGGGCGGGGTGAGCGATCGCACAAGACCCCCAAAATTTAGGGTCCCAAATTTATGCAACTTTATATATATTTATAGATATTTATAACAAAAAATAATTAAAATAATTATGGTTTATTAATAAAATTGAGAAGTATTGATAATACTAAAATTAAAATTTGTTAGATTTTAGTTTTTTCTTATAATATATTTGAATAGTTTATTTTATTTAAAAATTATAATTTAATAAGTATTGAAGTACATACGTGAAAGACCCATTTTAAAATTTTGCACAGGATCTGAAAATGTTTGTTACGCCCCATATTTTTAGTCAAATTTTACTAAAAATATTGAAGAATTGTTTGCGTGATTGCCCCTTCATCTTTTTCTAATTCTCTTTTAAAACACATTATATATTACTGCTTTCATTTTTAAATTAACTTTTAAATTTATTTTTTTACCCATATTTTAAGGTTTATTAAAAAATAATTTCACAAATTATTTTTAAATTTAAATAATAGTTTATTTGATTTATATATTAAGTGATTTCTTTTATTTTTGTTTTGAGATATAAAAGATTTGAATATGTCATATATATAAATCATATACTTGAAAAATATAATATATCACGATATAAGAATATAATAAAAATTATAATTTATTCAGACGGCTATTAATTCTATCAATTGGGTTATAAATTATTTATTAAAAAGTTATAATATAAAAATTTATAAGAAAAATATTAGGAACTCTTTGAACAAAATTATCTCTATAAAATGCCCCCACTAAAAATAATTTATGGGTCTGCCACTGAGACTTATACTCGATTCACTTATAGTATAAACATACCGATCAACTTAAAATGCTTCTGTGCACGAGAGCTACGAAAGGCTGATAGGAAAAATTTTTTATGATCTTCGTTGCTGACATAAAAAATTTTACTAAAAGAAAAATTGAAATTAGAACCCAGATTCACAAATTATAAGTTAGCACTTTTTGATGGGATCATTCTCGCACATTCTTTCATCAGAAATATCATATATTTTTTTGCCTTTGATTATTATTACAATTTTTTATTATGTTATTAAATAATTTTAATGTTTTTCAACTCACAGAACATGAATTGGGTTCGTGGATATAATTTATGCAACACGAATAGTAAGTTGCACACACTGCGGAGTTGTTCCTCCAGACTCCGAGCAGCACTAGTGGAAAAGGGCCAAAAGGCACAGTAACACTTAACAACCACGTACATAATCGGTCTATCGTACCGAAAAATCTTGGGTAGCCGTATATATGCATGCACAAGACCAAGTACCTAAGATTTTTCGGTACAAATAAATCTCATGGTACTCGATCCATGTCTCCACTGATAGAGATTGCCCCATTGTACTTAAAGATCTTACCAAATATAGAGTGACTTAAGTAATTCTTTCAAAATATATAGAGTGACCAAGTAATTCTTAACAACTATACAGTATTCTAAAATATATATACGTACTTTGGCTAGTAATAATCAGAATGCATTATGTAAGGTCGAGCATTTTTGTGTAAAATACTTCATTATAAGCCTGAACATTGCCCTAGAAACGCTTAGCTTTGAATAAGCACAATACTTATCACCTGTGCATGCTGCTAATTAATACTAGAATGAAGGTGCAGAAATTGCTGATGAATAGAACTAAATTAAAAAAAAA
>QRFB01005427.1:0-40557 GCA_008931105.1 Oenanthe javanica
GAAAAGTATCAAATTCCACAACGGCTAAAATGACGTCGTTTTGAATACTTTTAAGTTTATAACACGCCGGAAAAATAACAAACTTTACCGATGGAGACGAAAGTTCAGTCCAATTACACTTACTTACAACAAAGCTTCGGCAGTCTGAACATCAACAAGTCCACACCTTTCAGCGATCCCTCCGACGAGTATTCTCCGGCGAATTTCTCCGACAACTCCGACGAGACTACAATCAATCATCTCGTCTCGTCTCTCCACTCATCCTCAATCGACGAGAAGAAACAAGCCGCGATGCAGCTCCGGCTCCTCGCCAAGCACAACTCCGACAACCGATTCAAAATCGCACGCGCCGGCGCGATCAAGCCTCTCGTTTCCCTCATTCTATCCTCCGATTCACAGCTCCAAGAGCACGGCGTCACGGCGATGCTCAACTTATCTCTCTGCGACGACAACACAGGCTTGATGACGTCATCGGGTGTGATCAGTCCGTTAGTGAAAGCTTTAAGCACCGGCACTCAAGCGACTAAAGAGAACGCGGCGTGCGCGTTACTGCGTTTATCGCAGTTCGAGAATAACAGAATTTTAATCGGACGGTCAGGAGCGGTTGAGCCGTTAGTGAAGCTTCTAGAAACCGGAAGTATTCGCGGGAAAAAGGACGCGTGTACGACTTTGTATTCCCTTTTTTCGATGACTGATAATAAAATTAGGGGCGTTGAGGCAGGGATTATGAAGGTATTAGTGGAATTGATGGCGGATTTGGGTTCGGGTATGGTGGATAAGTGTGGAGTTGTGATGAGTTTGTTGGTGACGGAGGTGGAAGGTAGGGTTGCGGTGGTGGAGGAAGGTGGGGTTCCGGTGATGGTAGAGATTTTAGAAGTTGGGTCTCAGCGTCAAAAGGAGATTGTGGTTGCGATATTGCTTGTTTTGTGTGAGGAGAGCGTGGTGTATCGGAGAATGGTGACTAGAGAAGGAGCTGTTCCTCCGTTGATTGAGTTGTCGCAATGTGGAACCACTCGAGCTAGGCTCAAGGTAATTTTTCTAAATTCGGTAAATAATTGGCATTACCAGGTGTTTAGTGTTAAAAATCATAACTTATATCACTAATTTTTGTATCGTATATTACGGCCTCGTTTGTTTTGAACTCAGCTGCGTGACTTGAAGTGAATTACCATGTTTGGTCGGTTAATTTTTAAATTTTACGATGCAACTAGAAGTCTCAAGGTATTTAAAATTACACCAACACATCCTGGGAACTTAGGGGGTGTATTCAATCCGGATTCTGTAGTATTATTTTGTATCTTAAAATTTTGGGGTATTCAATTAGGATTTTAAATAATATTTTAAAATCTGGGATATTAAATCAGGATTTTAAACAGTACTTTAAAATCTAGGGGTATTCAATCAGGATTTTAATCAATGATTTAAAATCTTGGATATTCAACATGGATTATTATTAATGAATTAAAATGTAAGGGTATTCAAAAACTTATTAACACAGATGGATTTTAAATATCCATGAATTATGTTGGATTTTCCTATATATTTTTTATGTTTCAAAATCTTTCTCCAGTACGAGAGATTCTACTAGATTCAACGCGGACTCTATGAATTATGTATATAATCTATCGACTCTGCGTGGAATCTTGAATCAAATACAATCAATAAAAATCAATGAACTATAAATAATACTTTCAAATCTGGATTGAATACACCCGTCTCAGTTACCTTGCTTTGCTAGCCCATGGTTTTTTCAAGTTATATAGTAATTACTCCCTTTATTTTTTTTATTTGATGTTTGACTTTTCTGCAAATATCTCAAAGTGATTTGACTGTATAGTTAAAACAATTATTTTTTTAAAAAAAAACTCTGAATAAAAATATATAGCTTATATTAAAATTCACAAAAAGAATTTTTTTAAAATTATTATTTTAATTATATAATCAAAGTACTTTAAATTACATGCAGAGAAGTCAAATGACAAATATTAAAAAATAGAGGGAGTACATTATAAATTGATTTAATTTGCTAGTTACATAACGGTGAACCAAACACCTATATTCTATTTTCCTTGGATCCATAGATTGTCACTAGTTCCATGGAATTAAAAATACCTACAGTATGTAACTACAAAATCGGTAAAACAAATTAGGCCTAAATTGTTGGTCTAATTATAGTACATTATCTTATAAAATGTATTAGTGTCAAGCTCTGAATTAAGTTTGAGACTAAATATGTTTGTGTAGTAACAGAATTATATAAAAGTATTGAAGAAAAATAAAAAGATGCTAGGACTTGATGCAAGTCGAAGAGTGTCCTAAATATATATAATAAAATAATGAATATTAGTGACGTAGGTAATCTATTTTGTATGTCATATCCAACAATATTTCATATATTCATTCACTATAATAATAATAATAATAATAAATTTGAATCTAACTATTCTTAAAAAGGAGGAAAGAGAGAAAAAAAAGATGTGGAAAAAAGGAGTGAAATGAATTTTTTATTCATAAAAATAAAATAGAGGATGGCTAGAGGATCCATGGTTAGTGAATTTGAGAATATTCTCGTAATTTAAGGAATCACTATGATACCGTTGGAGTGCCATTTTATGTCGTATTCATATTTTTGAGTTTAGCGGCTTATTTAAGGAAATCGTTGAATTTGTTGTTTGGTGACAATGTGATATTTTGAGTTCTGACCGATAGTCTAATTTTTAATCTAGTGGATAGGCTAACAACTAACAAGAGTGTCATTTATCGCTTAAATATTAGAAACTGGTCTACGGAGTTGGTGGAATAGGTAGTAAAATCGATATGTGATGTGTTATCGGCAGCTTGGCTTTATTTTATTTGTTTCGAGATTCTCCTTCACTCGAATAATTGAAATTAAATTGAAGGGGGACAAACAAAATCATGATATGTTTGTTAAAGAAGGGGCGTGCCTCATGAGTTTTGTGCCTTGTATTTACCTAACAGGCGGAGACACTGATTGAGCTTCTTAGGCGACCAAGATCCGCCAATACATCTTCTTCAAGCACTTCGTCGGATGTGTCTCTCTAAATTTGCTTCATCCAAAAATTTGGTCTTACACCAAGTTATAGCAAGTGTATGTATATACAGTAGTATTTTGTGAGGTACTTTTGTTTCCGGTCTTTGACAGATTGGAATTAAATTTTGTTCTCTCTAGGGTTGCAAATTGTAATTAAGTGTTTGGTAGTTTTTTTGTCTTCAACTTGAACCAAATCATGACTTTTCCTGTTTATACTATTTAGGGACTTTTAAAGTTCATATTAGTTTTGGGTAAAGTTGTATAATATTTTTTTTATGCTATTAGATAAGCCAAATCAATTAAATTAGATACAATATTCTTAGTTATTTCCTGTATAACTGTATTACATTTTTTTAACTAGTTTCTTTTTATTACATATTTTAATTAAAATATGATTAGTTCTAAATTTTTATTATTAAAATAGATAATATAATAAGTTCTATTATATATACATATATATAATCTATAAAATTCGGGTTTTTTCTCATATTTGGACCGAACGAAAAAAATTCAAAAACTGGTTTTTTTTTTGATTTTGTAGAATACCGATCCGGACCAATAGACTCTACCAATGTAATTTAGTTAAAATTTGAAAGTCAATATCATCATTTAAATTTATAATTTATAGATTTTATTTTTATTTTTATTTTAAAATTTTTAGTAACTTACAAGTTAAATATAACGACAAGATTACTCAAATAAATATTAACTTATAATTTAAAAAATTATTTTTATTTTTTCCTCTAAATTATTTCAACACTTAAATTAATTTTAAATTATAAATAATTTTTTAAAATTTTACAAACCTCTAACATTGCAACTAATCTAAAGTCGTGGCGGCGGCATACCTGGATTGCGATTTGATATTTACGACCAATTAAAAAGGCAATAAAGGGCCGGCTAAACGTCAACACATACTTAATTTCTTCTCCACGAGTTTCGTATGTTAAATAACAATCATGCAGGTTGGTGTAACCTAATCTCAACCATAAGGTATTAATTAGTCTCCTCCTCTTGCGCATAATTGCTTGTCTACATATGTTCGTTATTAGTGGACTTTTTGGCCTTTTTGTTTCGGTTTACTTCAGTCATATAATTAGAAGTTTCAAACATTGAAAAATGCGTTACAATGTTTGATTTGTTAAATTTTAAGTTGAATGGAAAAATTTTGTTACAATGCACGACTATTTAATATAAATATATCAGTAACTTACCAAAATTAATTATATAATTTTAAATCAAACATAAATGTTTCAATTATCTTAAAATTTTGTCTATCCTTTATTTATAAGAAACTTTAAATTTCTATGTAATCATCAAGTTAAAAAAACGGACCTATCTATCTAATCATAAAGTTTAAAAAATCAAGGTGCGTATGACACTATCTTATTTTCTATATTATTATCATTTAATATGAAATAATTTATATATAACGGATAGTATAATTTAAATATAATAAATATTTTAATCTTTTAATGTGTAAACCCTGAATTTTGATGATCACACGTAACAGCAAGCTTCTAATCCATTATAGCATGCTGCATCTTTTATGTTATATAATAGCATGCTATATTGTATTGTGCTAACACTGTTTTGCAAGGATTTTAGTTAACAACATAACAGCAACCTGCTATGATAATAGTAAACTGTTATGAGCAAATAGCCTGCCATTATGGAGTCCGGCAGAAACAAAATTACTTCTCCAGATTTCAAGAGATAGATGTAGGATTCGAATAGGAGTCTTATGTTGTGAGAATACATCTATCTAACACGTTTTAATATATAACTAGCTTAGCTTATATATCTATTGTTACGGATCAAAAACTAGGTCGTTTTTATACGCAATTAATGCTAGGATTTGGGGGAGTTTCAAGCTTTAATGGATACGTTAACGTTTCGTGACTATCTCTTGTCCTCGTTAACTGCCTACGTATCTCAGATGTGTGTGAGAATCAAGTCAATAATGTAGTTATGTTGTGATGGGTTTAGACCGTTTATATAGGCACACGAGGGCCTTGGAGGTACGTTAGGATTAGGAGACTTGGAGGTCAAGTCTACTAGTGATAATGTTTCTGGAACCTTCTAGGGATGAGGTTCATCATTGGACTCTTCCCACGTTAGGGTTTCTGGATCCTTCTAAGAAGAGGGCCTTTATTGTGCCTTTATTAATTAATTACAAAATTAATTAATAATAGAGGCTTATTGGGCCTTGGACTCTAACAGGGCTTATGGGATGGATTTACAAATTCATTTTATCCTAGGTTTTTTATTCCTTGTCCGTTTCAAGGAACCCAAGCCTTTGGATCACATTAGGCTTAATTAATGAAATAATAAATGTCATGTTTATTATTTCCTTAAGGTTATTTTTTACCCATATCATTTGCCCCCCAACTTTTGGGAAAATTTCGTGAGTTTTCGTAAAAGTTTTACAAAGGGTTTTCCGTGCCTATCGGGTTTTTGACTCATTGTTTAGTCAATTTCACTTTGATTTTTGGGCTCAAGCCTTTAAATCATTAATCCTCTTTAAAAAAAACTAATTTTGATAATTATTAGTCCCCGAGGACTTTATTTTTAACCATTAAAAAATGGGAAATTTTTAGGAGCTTGGCCAATTCGACTTGGAATGAGGTCGAATTATGGCTCATTTCTATCCTCGGGTCGATTCTGGGATTGAGTCCCTCATCAACCTGGATCGAGGTCGAATTGAGCCCCAAAACCTCACCCAGGTCAATTCTGAGGAATGAGGTCGATGGGCTTAAGGCCTTGATCCCTGTCGACTTGGATCGAGGTCGAATTAGACCTGGATACCTCATTCAGGTCGATAGGAATTGAGGTCGAAGGAGAATTAAATCCCTTTATTCCTGTCAACCTGGACTGAAGTCGAATTAGACCCCATTTCTACATCTAGGTCAATGATAAATTGAAGTCGAGTGTCGACCTCATTTGAAGTCGATAGAAACTACATTTCTTGCATTCCAATTGAGGTTGATGTCGGCGTTCGTTTGAATGCCTGTCCACCTGGTTTGAGGTCGAATAAAACCTCAAACCTTCCTTCAGGTCGATTTCTTTTAGGGCCACATGGCTTTGATATTTTCGACCTGGATTGAGGTCGAATTAACCATCAATTCACCATCCAAGTCGATTTCTTTTAGGGTCACATGGCTTTGTTATTTTCGACCTAGATTAAGGTCGAATTAACCCTCAATTCACCATTCAGGTCAATTTCTTTTAGGCCACATGGCTTTGTTATTTTTGACCTGGATTGAGGTCGAATTAACTCTCAATTCACCATCCAGGTCGATTTCTTTTAGAGACACATGGCTTCGTTATTTTTGACCTGGATTGAGGTCGAATTAATCCTCAATTCACCATCCAGGTCGATTTCTTTTTAGGGCCACATGGATTTGATATTTTCGACCTGGATTGAGGTTGAATTAACCCTCAATTCACCATCCAGGTCGATTTCTTTTAGGGCCACATGGCTTTGTTATTTTCGGCCTAGATTGAGATCGAATTAACCCTCAATTCACCATCCAGGTCGATTTCTTTTAGGTTTTTTCCCTTAGGAGTTAAGGGACTTGGTTCTTATAGTCCTTGGGATTTTAGGGCCCTCGACAAAATGGGCCTTGGTTGGGCCTTTTTGGTGGTTCATGGGTCTTCATTATTGGTTTTATGGGTCTTACAGGCCTTTAAGGTTCATGGGCCTCGAATCTCATAGGCCCAAGTTCTAGATCCTTCTCTAGGGTTCTAGAATTTATAAATACTTTTTATTTCCATTTATTTTTAATTTGATACTCTAGGGCCTTCAATCTTGGGCCTTGTTAAATGAGCTCATTCACCAGCTATACCGGTTAAAAGGCTTCTCAACGGTCATGTGACTTGTAGATGCCTGTTAATAGGGGCATTTAAACGGTCATGTGACCGGCTGGGGGTTATATATGAGTAGTGTGAGGGACTTCATTTCCCACACTCCTCATTTCTTCGCTCTCAAATTTCTGAAATCATTTTGAGCTCTCTAACCTTCAAGCAAATCCAGCTTTTAAATTCGTCAAGGATACTCAAGAGCTCGACGGGTGCAATGGCAGACAAGAGGGCTTCTAGACTAGCAACTATGAATGTGGGGTCGACTAAAAGAGGTAACCCCCTTCGTCGTATTCTCATCTTCTCCACTTACATGTCCTTAATCGATATGATAAACCAAATAACTATATAAGACTACAAAATATACAAAAAATGACAGAACACTAAAAATATTTATAAAACAAACAAAAAAATTACATAATCTACAAAAAAATATAGAACACAAATTACAGAACACTAATGCTGAATAATGTTTTGTAATTTTGTGTTCTATATTTTTTGTAAGTTATGTAATTTTTTTGCGTGTTTTGTGATTATTTTTATGTTATGTAATTTTTTTTTATGTTCTGCAATTTTTTCATGTGTTCTGTAATTATATTTGTTGTTGGTTCTTTAATTATAGGCTTAGGTTCAATGAGGAACTCCCTTATTTTAGTAACTAAGGAACCAACAACAAATATAATTACAGAACACATGAAAAATTTGCCGAACATAAAAAAACTAAAGAACACAAAAAATAATCACAAAACAACCAAAAAAATTACATAACTTACAAAAAATATAGAACAAAAAAATACAGAACACTATTCAACATTAGTGTTCTATAATTTGTGTTCTACATTTTTTTGTAGATTATGTAATTTTTTTGTTTGTTTTGTAAATATTTTTGGTGTTCTGTCATTTTTGTATGTTTTGTAGTCTTCTATAGTTATTTGTTAATCTAATTTTTATAAAATAGGAATTGGTTCCTTAGTAGAGTTCTTCGCCGAGGTTTACTCATACATATATATATATATAATTTGTTCGGTCTAACAAATTTATAAATTTTAATAATAATAATATATAGAGTCGACTCCTTCCTTTTTTTTCTCTCTCACTTTCCCCCTTCACCTCCTTCCGCCGCTTCGGCTTCACGCTTTTCCCTTCGCCTTCTCTTCTTGGACTTCGCGTCTGTTTCCCCTTTTTTAAGGATTTTTATTGAGTATGGTTCCTTTGGTTCTTCTCTTTTTCTCTCGAATTTTTATGTTTGTTATCTCCTTGTGATGCCTCAACTTCGGTTCTTCCCATCGATTTCTCTCAATCCATCTCTTCCAGCGAAGGTTTCTTGTTGCAGGGTGACTAGTAATCCCAAACTTAAAGATGATTCTATGGAAAAGACTTCTGGCTCCCATACCCTAGCCAACGACAACTTGAACTTGAACTGCCAGGCGAAGGGGGCTTTGCCTCTAGCCTTAGGGCTACTTTGAAGCAAGCTCTGGTTCAAGGAAGCCGAGTAGCAGAGCAGGTGACTCAAAAGCCTCCCTCTCAAACCAATGAATTGGTTTAAGCTAGGCCTCAAATGGAAATTCAAAAACAGATTTCTTCACATATTTACCCCTTTAGTTCACATATTTTAGTTACTGATGATGATAGTGCGCTAATTAGAGCAATGTGTCTAGGGCATTGAAGTTCAGCCCTCTTGAAGTTGATGGGTTCTTCTTTCATTTGAAACCTTGGTTTGAGCATGCTTTTAAGACTACTTCAGCTGGTAAAATGACTGTTTGGATCACTCTTTTTGAGTTCATTTTCTATACTTGTCCTTTCGAGGTCTCTATTATATTAGCAAAGCTATAGGGAAATCTCTTACTTTGTCTCATGACACATATCATGATGTTTATGTGAATGATCATGTGGGAAAGACCACTATTCTTATGGAAATTGATGCACTACATCCCAGGCCTAGCTTGGTTCTCATCTCAATGAATGGTTACTCTGGTGAACCTATGGTTCCGGTATGGATTGCTTATCAAGAAAGCCTGTTTTGCTCCTACTATTTCTCTTCTAAACGTGATGCTTCCTCGTGTACTCAAAACCTTTATGGTTTGTTTCCTCTTAAGAGTTCTAGCCAAGGAACCTTCAAAAGATTGGTGAGCAACATTCGAATTCTAGTGGCTACAGGGATGAACCATCTGCTTCCACCTTCTCTTCTTCTCAGGGCCAACAGTTGGAGGATACTGGTAAACGTATGGAGATTTCCTCCAAGAAGTTGGGCATGGGATGCAAGATGGATCCAGTCTAGAGGCACTTCATAAAGCAAGACTTGGAGAATGTGGGTTTGAGGAATGTAGATGCCACATCTCTCCAGAAGCAGAAGCAGACAAAGAAGAACGAGAAGAGGAACTTTGAGCCCTAGTCTCATGATCCTAATTTAAAATGCTTGTTCTCTATTGACTATGTTTATTTTGGTTAAGTGTTATGCTTAGTGAACTTTAGTTTGTTTGAATGTTTCTATTTGTCCAAGATCATGTTCCTTGATCTTGATTTGAATTTGGGTTGTAGAGTTTGTCTCTATTACTCGATGTAAACTTTGACCTTCTCCGTTTGGAGCTGGGTGGAGCTTTTCACCCTTTTTGCTTAATACAACATAACCTGCTCAGAAAAAAAATATACAAGGTGTATAAAAATGCAAGTAGTATTTTATTAAATGTTTTTAAGAATTATGATACTAATATATTGTATGATAACATGTGATGTCAAAAGAGTATTGAATTATTTTGTGTTACAATCTCATAATTTCTTTCTTTTTAATAGTGTACAATATTTTCAGTGTAAAAAGCACGTTGTCCGATAGAGAAACCAAAACTTATAATAATCAAAAGCACGTTGTCCAATAGAGAAACCAAAACCTATAATAACCGATTCCTTTGTTAATTGATTAATAGTTTTAGGAAATAATCATACCGTCTGCATCTCGAATACTCCTATCTGTGGTAGAGAATGGATGGAGGAGGAGAATGACAATGGTGAATGGCAGTTTAGTGGGGAAGAGATGGAGGTAAATTGGAGAGGTGATGTACAATTACAATATAGTTCAAAGTTTATATGTATGGTTAATATTAATTTTAAATGTAGAATATGAAGTGATGATATTTAATTTAAATGTAAATGTAAATTTAAATGAGTTCTCATTCGAGCAATTATTTATATATTTTATGCCAATATATGATTATGATGTATAAATACTATAAACACCTCCGTTTCATCCATTATCAGACAACAAATGCACTGTGCAATGTTCGGATTAATATTATAATTTATCTATTTTAAAATTTTAAATACTATATAATTTCAATAAATAAAATATATTCGATAAAATAAAATAACTTTATTTTTCCAAAATTTAAGCACATGCTTAAGACTAATTTTACACATTTTTGATTTTTGGTTATAGAGTAATATGATAGAGATGAAAAATATACGCAGGATAACAAATTTCAAAGTAGAAGCATAGAAGATAACTATGGAGTATGTGATCAAACAAGCCCACGGCCTACTGGCAGCATCTTTGACTTCTGAATAATGAGTTATAAAACTTTAAATTATTTCGGGCCAGGCCCTCTATCTTCCTCTTCAGGTTAGGCCCATAGCCCATACAGCTACTCTGTGGGGAAAAAACAGAGAATGATTTGTATTTTAAATGTACTTTATACATATTTATTTTAATCATGTATAATATATTTATTTAATTTAATTTTCCTGAAAAAATAAAAAAGATGGTAATTTTTTTATTCATATAGAAGTTTCATGTCAAGTATTTTAATTTTGTGCAAATTTATTAAAATAGGACTTTAATTTTCTTATATTTCCTAATATATTATTTTCTTGTAATTTTTTGAAGTACTCGAAAATTTTCAATTCTTGGGTTTCGGCATAACCCTCTCCAAAGTTGGGTAGATTTAAAACTTTGATCTAGTAGAAAATAATTATGCCGGGTATATTTATAAATTTTGATCTAGTAGAAATTTAAAATCCTGAACTTATTTACTTAACTAAATTTCACGTAAAATCCAAAAAAAATTACAATTCCTCAATATACCACAACTTACAATTTACAAATAAAAAGTTACAACTACATTCTCTAAATTCAAATCTAAATATAAACGTTATAACTCCTCAAAACCAACAATTCGCATTCTTCACAAAAGGTAGTCCACCTAATAATGAATACCTGCCGAGGGAAATCAAAAAACATAGACCGGCAGATCTTACAATATCAACTGACATATATACTCTTAAATCACAAATATTCTTATCACTTACAAATTATACTCAAATCATTTAGCTGAAAGTCAATATACTTATGAATATGGGAGATAATCTTACACTTACAAGATGTCTTACATTTCTGTTCTTGAGAATATATAGTCATCAAAGCTTACAAGGGCTTGCATAGAACAAATCAAATGCTACCCAAAATCTTATAGGGGCTTGCATGGTACAAAACATAGTGCTACCCAAATGGCCAAAACACACATACACAATAGTCATGTCTCAACGTATCCCATAATTTCGGCGACACGCCTATACAATTTAAATACACTGTATAGGTGGTGCCAAAATATGAGATTAATCCACTCATGACGGAGGTCCTACAAAATCTCCCAAATCATTCATATATTACAAATAACGTGAAAATACCTTACTCAAAATATAACACACGTCAAATATCACACAATATAGACTTTTACAAATAAAATCAGACCTGACCGGTCCAGAAAACTAGCAATTTATTTTATAAAGATGACCTCAAATGAAAAAGTACAAAACACAGAACTCGTAGAGTATTCTGAGACCTTTCTAGAATGGTAAGGCTCGTGAAAAACGAAAAAGTAACGAATTCAGAAACAATTAAAATGCGGACTGCCATAAAAGAATCAAACTATGATCACAATAGTATTTCGATATTTAAGATATCAAAATCACAGAATTTGTCAGCGAAATGTAAATAAAGAACGTAGAGCTCGAAAAGATCTTTTCATAATGACATTACACATAATTTTTGGATGAATTCTCAATTTAATATGAATTTCTTAAGTTACAGCAGAACAACTCCAAATAACCAACCAGATTATATAAACGACAGATTTCAACATGTGTGTAGGCATATTTCAGAAAACACAAAGAACAAAAATTGTAGATAATTGAAATACATTTCTAAGCACAATAAGATCGTAACAATTCGATAAATAACGAAGCAAATACGAATTTTACAAGAATAAGAATGGATACAATTGCTACACAATATACATATAGATACAATTTCGAAGCAACAACACCAATTTCGAGTAACGATACGAATATGAAGACAAAGAGTAAAAAAAAGATATTCATACCTTAAGAGTCAAAAATTATGAATTATTCTCAATCACAAGAATCCTAATTTAAACTCCATAACCCATCTTTTTAAGTTTTTTCTCTATCTCCTCTTTTATCTCTTTCTTCCATATGGTTGCTCCCACAAAACTTATGTATCTCTTATTTTTCAAAATCATAACTCATTTTCCTTTTCTTTTTATCTATTTTTTTTCTCTTATTGCTAATAATATATTCTAAAATATTCTAATAATAAAATAAGTATAACTAATAAATCAATAATAATTCTTTAATATTATTCCTAATATTAAATAATATACATAAATATATTAATAAAAATACGGGATGTTACAAGAAAAATAATTTTGTGTCATCCTACAGATTCTTATTTGTCATTGTTTCAAAATTATTTTTTAGGTCAGATATTAATAAGGTTTTAGACTCAGCTAATCGAAATTAGATGATAAATTTTTTTAAATGAATTTTTTTATTTCAAATCATTTCGATATTTCAATACAATTTATTTGAGAATATATATCTCACTGACAATTTATTTTTTCATCTAGTGGAAAATAATTATGTTGGGTAGATTTAAAACTTTGATCGAGTAGAAAATTCACAACAAGTCTAATTAAATGATGAAATGGAGAAAGTATTCACTTGGCCAATTGGGTGTGGAATATTCATGCATTACCTATGCAAATAGGCGTGAGATATTTATTTCTTCACCCACTCCATTGTTCTACACGGATTTTTTAAATCTATCTGGATGGATATGCATAATTATATTATTTTTGGAATTTGTTTTCCCGATAAATATAAACCATAAACTTTTAATCACAAAAAAAGAAAAAAGTTTTGAAAATAATATATAAAAATATTTTTTAAATATATTTAAAATATGTATAAAAAATTAAAAAACATGTAAAAAGGATGAAGAAAAGTATTCTCTCCGTCTCAATTCAAGTGACTTGTTTGATTTTTTACGGACAATTTGACTGAACTTTGACCAAAAATTAGAGATTATTCTTTTATAAATTTTGAAAATTAAAAATTATATTTTAAAGTAGATTACATATATTTTTTAGTGATATATATTTTTTATAATTATATACAGTAATATATGTAATTTTCGATCAAAATTTAATTAAATTAATCTCAAAAAATAAGGACACTTGAATCGAAACGGAGGTGTAATACAGGTGGGTTACATAATTACAGTCATAGTCATTTTTACATCCGACTGTCTGCCATTGAAATCTGATCCACCAATTTCATACCAGGTTTCATTGAAGTAGCGCATTTATCATTACTGTGTGCGATGACCGATTCAATCGGTTATCGGCCTGATAGCATTTTTCTTTTTTTTAAAATGACTTTTAATTATGGAAAAAAGCTAACAGCAGTTCTCGGTAAAAAAAAAAAAGAAGTTAATACGGAGTAATTAATAATATTAAAAGATGAATTTCCAATAAAAAAGCTAGGTTAGTTTTTGAATGTTTGAAGTTATATCGAATATCTATTTAATTAATAAAATATAAAATTTAATTTATACAAAAAAATGTATAAAATATAAGTAAAATATTCAAATAAGTGTTCGTGCAAGTGGTGACTGCGAAATTGTATTTATTATATCTCAAACGTTAGCCCAAGTGGATTTATTATGTACTGCATTAAATTTTGTGGTCATAGGTGACGGTCGTTAGCATATTAAGGAGTATATAATAATGGCGTTTTTTCAAAAATATCTCAGGATAAATTTTTTTTTTTTTACAAAAATATTACTCCACCATTTAAAAATAATTGATACTTGATTTTTTGACATATATTTTTAGAAACTTTAACTATATAGTTAAAATTATTGTTTTAAAAATTTTAGTTTAATAAAAATTTTTATTTAATATTTTTATTTATAAAAAGAAAACTTTAAAAATAATAAATTTAACTATGCAATCAAAGTTCCTAAAGATGTGTGCCAAAAAGTCAAACGTCAATTATTTCCAACCAGATGGAGTAATTTTTTAAAAATATTTTTTAAAAACATGATTTTTTTTGAAAAGTTTACAAAAATACGATTTTTATAAATTCAGGACAGAGGGAGTATAAAATTACAAAAATTTAAAGTACACACATGAGTTTTAGCCGATTCTGACACTTAATTTTAGGGGTCGTTTGATTTAGGATTTTTGAAATAAGGTACGGGTTTAGAAATATAATTAATCGAAACAATATAAAGTCGAACTTACGTAATTAATGCTTATGTATTCTTTTATTAAATTGATGCTTTCATTTTACTAAATATTCTTTCTAATTATATTATTTATTAATTTATTTTTTTTAGAAAGGAGAATCAATTGAATAATGTAAAGTAATACGATATCTAAAAATATAATAAAAATTGAACAAATGTTTAAACATATCGCTGCTGAATCCTTCTTAGAGAGACAATCAAATGAATTTTTGAATATGTTATGAATATATATACTTGATGTGACCTAATTATTTTGAACAATCGATCTTATATGCAATCACATAAAAACATTTATCATATAATCAAAAATATGAAAATCATGCGAATCTATAATTCCGAACATGAAAAATACCAAAATAAACCAAACTCTCAAACAGTAAAATTAAACAAAACCAAAAAAAAATTACCGACCGCTGTTCGAAATTAGAGATGTTGGATCCGAACCCTTATTCTTATTATTTATTAATTTTTATTTCTTAAAAAGTTAATCGCGTGGTTATTAGTGCATAACTCATGACATAGAGTGACCGACAACTCTATGAGTAAGGTACTAACAGTGTGCGCTCCAGAATTTTTGATGGAAATTAAAAAAAATTAGTGTACTCCCGAGTTTATGGTTCTATTTAAAAAAAAACTCGGAAGCACGACTTGAGAAGAAAATTTTAATTTTTTTTGTTTCTATTTTCTTTTCTCGTTTTCTAAACTCGGGAGGACAGTGTAAGATAACATCATGTACATTTTTTTCTCCATACGCCCTATTTACACAAAATTTTACTTTTATATATAATTAGCATATACGGGTATAACATAAAAATAAAGATAAATAATGTAGTACTGTATAAAATAAAAAATTCTAGAAGAGTCACTGAATGAGATCGGTGAAGTATTTATTACCCACACAGTCATGCAAATGGATGTGGAATATTTATTCATTAGTCATTACTCATGTCAATGAATGTAGTCAGAATTATGATATACACTACTCCCTCCGTCCCTTTCCCTTTTGTTCACTTTATTTTCGGTACGGTCAAATTTATTTATTTTTAAATATAATATATAATTAAAAAATTTAAAATTTTATATTGTTAAAAAGTATATATATAATCTACTTTAAAATGTATTTTTAATTTTTTAAAATTAAAAAAAGAATAATTTTTAATTGTTAGTGAAAAATTAGTCAATTTAATTAGAAAAAAGTCAAAATGGACATCTATTTAGGAACAGAGGGAGTAAATAGGAGTAGTAAATACTCACCGGTCTATTGTACATTTAACTCAAATAATAATTTCTTTGCACCGTAATATTAGATTTGTTATGCCTAAATTTTAACATGTGTTATTTTTAATGAACCAGTATTTATTGAGCTGAATGTATAATTATTCGGAAGGTTTATTGTTGCTATTATTGAAGGTCATCCGCCTCCAGGGTTAATTGTTGAATACCATTACTCTGTACTACATGAGTTTTCCTCGACGGAAAGTTATGAGATACTACTTGCCTCAACTTGGAAGATTTGTTCTCTGTATTCAGGCGGGTTGTCCTCGTCTGAGAGCTTAGGGCGCGTCCTGCATTCGAGTTGGGTCTTGTTGTATCAATCGCGAAAACGACAGTTATATTCACAACAAAAATAACGACAATACAAGAACCAAACAATATCAAATCAAATAACCAAACAAACGATGAAAACCAAAATAATACCCGAGATCAGTAATGACAAAATAAAGAGAGAGAAGAATGGCTTAGCTATCACTGTCACTTTAAAATAATTTGTATAAACAGTTGAGTCGCCAAGCCCTCGAAAGAATTAGTTTGTTCTTGAAAAGATTATCGTCCCACCTATCTGTGTTGGAATGTCGCGATATCACTTTCCATGCAATTCCGTCACAGCCCGGTAAAACACAACGGCGACCACACCTCAATTCGCCTGAATATATATATATATATATATATATGTGTGTGTGTGTGTGTGTGTGTGTGTGTGTGTGTGTGTGTGTGTGTGTGTGTGTGTGTGTGTGTGTGTGTGTGTGTCTGAAAGGGAGAGAGTTTTTGAGACAATGGCTATGGCAGCTATAAAGTTCTTCTTATCCCATGAAAAGAAAAACCTCACTGATGGATATATGTATATAAAATATAATACATCTAATCACAATTAAAACTGAAATAGGATTAAATAATATTATTATATTTCTGATTTATTAATATTAATATTCAAAATATAATTAAAGTTCAACCCATCAGAATTTAATCTGAAATTAAACTCTCATATTTATATTAATATTATGTAAATCAATATAATTAAAATATTTACATAAACTTGTAATGAAATATAGAGTTATAAAAACCCATTATTTTTCCATTACAAATTTAAACTGTGACAAGCTCACACACTTATTTCAAATAAACAACTGCTTTTATTTCTCTATGGATTCCACTAAGAAATTTCTTAGAACCATACATGAAAATTTATGTTCTCATAGTAAGGAACAACCTCCAACCATTAGATTTCAGAAATTACTTCAAGAGTCTAAAGAAAATAGACTTTAAACTTTTCAATTTCTAACAATCATCCACAAATTCATAACAGAAATGCGTATCGAATTTTCATCATAACATGTTTTTCAGAGTCGGCACCCTTCCGGGTTTGAACCCTCATAAGTCCTCTACTTCGATGGTCACCAGAGCTAGATGAAATATGTCACCTTGAATCTTTATCCGTTTTGTGTAACCACACTCCATAGATGACAACATGTCAAAGACTATGATGATGATATACGGCTTTGAGACGTTAATGGTAATGTCTCGATCCTGTTCGTCGAATGCTTCAATGAATAACTCTTTCCTCTAATTGCGACATCACAATAACATTCGTTTAGCTGGACATCTCCAGAGATGTACTGCTACCATCTATCATCACGACTTGACCCCATTCAGAGTTCTTAAAACTCTTGCTATACTTGCAGTAACATACCTTGTAGGCTTTCAGGGGATAGACTCCAGATACATAAGTATCAATTTATTTTAAGGTACAACTGACTCACCATTACGACTTATTATTACCACATTAAATACATTTCGAGGGATCTCATCTCAAGTGTATTGGGTTCCCATCGTAGATGAATCATGTTGGGTTATCAGTTTCATCCCCAACCTCTACTTAAGGACTACAACATGCTCAAGACTTTTAGTCAAAAGATCAGCTATATTATCTTGAGTTCCAATGAACTCAATAACAATGACCCTGTCAGGCACTAAACCCCTTATAGACTTGAGTCTAACTTGGATGTGTCTCTTTGTTTTTGCGTTATATTTTCTAATACTGATCTTATCGATAGTTTTACGGCTATCACAATGAACAACAATAGCAGGAAGCGGTCTGCCTACTATAGGTATCACAAACATAAGTCCATGTAACCATTCAGCCTCCGTCCCCGTGGCATCTAATTCACACAACTCAGCCTCAAAAGTAGACCGAGTTACAATAGTCTGTCTAGTAGACTTCCAGGATATTGCTCCACCCACTAGGGTGAACACATATCCAGTCACTCCATTGGAACTAGATTTCTTAGCTATCCAAGTCGCATCACTATACCCTTCAAGTACACCAGGACATCTCATATAGTGTAATACAAAGTATATGGTACCTTTCAGATATATAAGAACTCTATCAAAAGCCTCTCAATGAGTTTTGTTCGGACAGTTTGTATATCTCGCCAACTTAGACATAGAATAAGAAATGTCTGGTCTAGTACCATTAATAAGATATTGCAAACTCCCAATAATCTGATAATACATTAACTGATATATATGAATTCCTGACTTATTCTTGACAAGAGCAACTTTCTAATCATAGGGTATGCTCAAGATTCTACAATTTGAATAACCATATTTCTCAAGTATAGATTTCTCTATATAATGAGATTGTGACAAGGTTACTCCATTAGCTGACTGAGTCAGCTTGATACCAAGAATCACACTAGCATCATCCATATCCTTCATTTCAAAGTGCCTTTTCAAGAAACTTTTTGTCTCGTTAATAATCTCAATATTGGTTCCAAACAACAAAATATCATCAACATACAGGCACAACACATTGCTCATATTACCTCTAACCTTATAGTAGACACACTTGTCAATTTCATTAACTACAAAATCAAAAGATAAAACAGTTTCATCAAACTTTTTAAACCAGTCTCTAGGAGCTTGTTTCAGGCCATAGATGGACTTGAAAAATTTACACAATTTCCATTCGTTACCAGATGCAACAAAATCCCTCAGGTTGATCTATATAAATCTCTTGTTCAAGATCACCATGAAGAAAAGCTGTCTTTACATCCATTTGATGGATGATAAGACCATGTACGGACACTAATGCTACAAATATTCTGATTGTTGTCATTCTAGCAACTGGTGAGTAAGTATCAAAATAGTCAATACATTCTCTTTGCCTAAAACCCTTGGCTACTAGCCTAGCTTTGTACTTATCAATTAATCCATCCAGTTTCAATTTTCTTTTGAAGATCCATTTGCATCCTATAGTATTACACCTAGAAGGGATATCAACTAATTCCCATGTCTCATTAGATACAATAGAATCCATTTCACTCTTTACAACGCCTTTCCAATGCCTTGATTCTAAAGAATCCATGGCTTGTTAAAAAGTCAAAGGTTCATCCTCAACATTGTAAGTGATAAAATCACTTCCAAAGTCCTTGACAACCCTAACACGCTTACTCCTTCTAGGCTCATTTACTTTACCAGTGAGTAGAGCTACTACTACGATCTACCCCCACTGTTGGATCAAATCAAGCCTACTATATTAAGTTGTCTGTACTTGTCATGTTATGAAACACAACTATTATTTCTTGTATAGGATTGTGACTTAGATATTATCATGTAAATTTGCAGTAGAAGTTCGTTTTTACTGTAGTTCAAGTTTGTAATTAAAGGGTCAAGAATAAAGTCTGGTAGAAGATTCAAAATGGATCATGCATCAGGAACATAAGATATCATCAAATAAAGAATGCAGTGTGAAATTTCTTCTAAGGCAAATGATCATTCAAGAAATGAGTTGTGCAGCTGATAGAGAAGTCAATTATGAAACTGGTAGAGAAGTCTCCAAATGGCTAAGTGTTGTATATGCATTCGAGAAGTCAAGAAACCTCAACCATTCGAGAAATGATCCAATAGAAGAATAGTCGGTCGAGAAGTCTAGTAAACAACACATCGAGAAGTTAGCAATTGAGGCAATCGAGAACTCTAAAGAATGAGGCTAATCAAGAAGTCAGTGGTATCAAACCATTCAATAAGTCTAGCCTGATCGAGAATTCATCAAAACTCAATCTAATTGAGAAGTCTAGACCAATTGAGAAGTAGCAAAGCAAAACTGATCGAGAAGTCTCAAGAGTAGTCGATCGAGAAGTCTACAACATGACTTCTCGAATTATTTCCAAGTGAGTATTCGATTGTTTCAAATGGGCTAAATTTAAGGAAATGTGCAGAAGAACAAGACAAGTACTATGAAGTATTGTCATGATCATGGTCAGTCAAACCTGTAAAGATAATGACAAGTCTACAATGAAGCTTGAAAGAAGAACAAGACAAAGACAAAAGATATGGTGCAGATGGTATGGACTGTCAAAGTGAAAGACTTAGCTAAAAATAGATTGAGTACAATGTAAAGTTTCATTTGTCTATTTCTAGTTATAGTATAACGGAATATGAAAGCATGTGCACCAAAGACATGTTGTCTATTCAGCAGAATACACAACTTCACGAGTTAGTGTGTTGAATAGAATTGAAACATTGTTTTTCTACAAGAATAAGAAGCTGAGATTCAACTTAGAATCTGAGAATTGTAGCAAAGTTCTTTCTAATACAAATTAGATTGAAAGTTAGCTTGTGTGTTGATTTGCAGTTCTTACTTTCGCAACTCTTAAGCAAACACTCTACTAAAGACTCAAACAAATTATTCATCAAAACAATTTTTTTTTAAAAGGATCAACATATACATTCCCCCCCTCTGATTAAGTTTCTAATACTCAAACCTAACACCAACATTTGTCATCCTTTTTACATGATCAGGAATGAAACTCGATGTGTGAGTAAGATCATCATCAGAAATACTCAGAAGAATACCAGTCCTCATAGGGAACACTTCCTCAAAGAAAGTTGCATCACGAAATTCAACTATAGTATTAGCCACAATTCCATCTATGTCATATTTTAGTACTAAAAATCTCATAGCAATTGTGGTCTCAATATAGCCCAGAAAGATCGTATCAACAGTTTTGGGTCCTAGTTTTTTTCTCTTGTGTTCTGAGACAAGCACCTTTGTAAGGCACCCTCACACACGAAGATATTTCAAACTAGTATTTCTGCCTTTCCATAATTCATAAGGTGTCTTGTCCATATGTTTGAGAGGGACTCTATTCAGAATATGGTAAGCCGTATTCAGAGTCTCTCCCCATATGTACTTAGGTAACCCAAAATTAATAAGCATAATGTTAATCATATCTTTAAAAGTTCTGTTTTTTCGTTCTGCCACCCCATTAGACTCAGGTGTGTAGGGTGGAGTTACCTCATGAACTATATCATTGCTCTTGCAAAATTCATTAAACGAGGTACTTGTGTACTCACCACCTCTATCGGATCTTAAACGTAAACTCTTATTACTCTTTGAAGTTGGAGTTTCTAAAATTATCCTAATACTCATTTTAACATATTATTGTACATTTACCAATTATCACACTAACAAATTACATGTGTATATATATAAGCTTAAGTTTAATGATGAACTCCCTTATTTGAGTTATTGAGGAACCAACAATAAATATAATTACAGAACACATGAAAAAATTACTGAATATAGAAAAAATTACATAACACAACAAATAATAACAAAACAAATAAAAAAAATTAAATAACATACAAAAAATATAGAACACAAAATAACGTATCACTATTCAGCATTAGTGTTCTATATTTTTTGTATATTATGTAATTTTTATTGTTTGTTTTGAAATTATTTTGGTGTTCTATGATTTATTGTATGTTTTGTAATCTTGTATAGTTATTTGTTAATCAAATTTTTATAAAATAGGAATTGGTTGTTCAATTACTCAAATACCTCGTTGAGCCTTACTATATATATATGTATATATATATATATATATATGTATATGTATATATGTATGTATGTATGTAGCACTCCACTGCAAATTTTTTAACCGTGAAAACATTTACTAAATTTTGAAGAACCTTAATAAAAAATGAAAAAATAATGCTGAACCATAATTTTATTTGCAAAATTATAATAAAAAGTTTATCTAAACATTTATTTTTACATTTTTTTATGGTTCTGGAAAATTTAATAAAAGTTTTCACGGTTCTCATGCTAAAAAGTTTTCACCTTATTGTTAATATAAATATAAATATATATAATTATTTAAATAACACCATTATTTCATTTAAAAAAAAATTGTATTGAGCAATTATGCAAACAAGCATGTTTTAAAACAAAACAATTTAACAAAATTCATGTAATATCATCAGTGGCCGAGTTATATAAGAGTTAATGGGATTTAAAGCTCCCCACTAGAATAAAATAATTATATAAAAATATTCAATATAAAAAAAATTTAGTCCCTACTGTAACAAAAAAAAAAGTTAGTTTATAATTTTTCCCCCTAATTTAGCGCGCACGTTCAAAAATTTCTCACTCCAAAACTAAATATTATAATGGATAAAATTTGTAAATATTTCATTTTACAAAATGGTACACATCTTACAATACGCAACATATATATTTAAATCTTTTTTTATAGGAAACATGCATCTCATGAATGTCCAACACAGAGAACTTTCCGATTCGTATCTCGTAATATTTCAATTTGTTTTTTCAAAAATTAATATTTTTAACAAATAAAATTTATAATTAAATATTTTGATCTTTTTTATATAATAATTAACCTTGCTGTATCAGGTATGAGTCGGTTACAGTACAAACTTATAACTAAACATGATATATAATTTCAATTTTCTTGACTACAACGTGACGATGTCATTTCTCATCAAATCAACACATATTTACATTTTTTTTTAATGACAGTTAATTGACCGGAATTCTAAAAAAAGAAATTTAATTTTTATTTTCCTTGTCATATCATATCATACATTTATTTATTTAATTTATAAATCATTTTCTAGAGTTATAGTTATATGTATAATAAAAGTTACGTGGGATCAGAATTAAGGAAGAAAAAGTGTAGAAAAAATATATGGGTTTAATGATCCTAAAGTTACCTTTGGATAACTATCTAAAGTTAACATTTATTATAATACAATATCAAGATTATTTTTATAAATATAAGAGGCAGATTCTATTATTACAAAAATGTTATCCTCTTTTTATATTTAAAATGCTAACTTTATAATTTTTTCCCAAAATATAAATTATATTACAAATCAAAGTCATTGTTTTTAGGTGCCCTAGAAAACATTATATTTAAGACTCTAAATGGACATAATTTGCTGCTAAATTGTAAGAGATTGTTTATTGGTTTTGTTAGAGGTTAAACTTTATATTTGATAAATGCATATGTATATTATAATCGGTCAATGATGATTCTTGAGATAAGAATTAATTGTATAAAAGTGGTCTTCGATCTCCTAGAATCAAATTTATTTACAATAAAATATATAATTAAATTATATATATATATATATATATATTAAAACAACAGAACTATGAGTTTTATAAAAATGGACTTCTGAATAAAAACTATACAATGATATATAAATGAATTATAATTATTACATGTGTATATATATATATATATATATATATATATATATATATATTAATATGTCAAACCTCATAATCTTTTTTTTGAAATAAAACCTCGTAATCTTTAAAAATGCAGAATGTTTTATTGTCTGACCTAGATTAGACTAATAAGCTGTTTAGTATTTGTACTATTTATTCCTGTTGCTTCCACAGTTTCACAAATACCGCTATTGACTTTTTCTCACGGCCTTTAAAAAATTGTAGATGAACTTGTACGATGTATGCATTTAAAATTTTGAATCGAATATAAGATGTAAGAATAATATATGGACGTGGAAGAAGATGAAAGAAATTAAGAATATAATAGTTGTTAAATAATCTATTAAAATTATATACTACATGAGACTTTTGGGTATGCTATGGCGTGTTGTCTAATTTTGTGTTTTATCTTTTTATATGTTATTTTAATTATTTTGTTTATTTTATAATTATTTTTTGTATTCTAAAATTTATTCTATGCTTCCTAGTTTTTCATAATTATTTATTAACCAATTTTTTATAAAATAAAATGTGGTTTCTCCTTACTCGAATAAATAATTTCTCAATTTATTCTCGCTAAGTCTATTTATATCAAAATACATTGAACAATAATATTATAATTTTGTTTATAAATGTGAATGCATCTTAAATCACAAATATAAGCAACTATTTATTATATGTAATATTATAAGAATATCCCTACAAATAATATTAAATGAAATTACAAATATTATATAAAGATTAAAAACAAAAACAAATGAATAAAATTAAATTTTAATATTTTTATAAACTACAAAATAATAATAACATGAAAAAAAATTCCATGTGATATAGTGCCCGTTTGGCTTAATTTATAATCTGGAAATAAGTGTTTATTTCGAGAAAAAGTAAGTATGTATGTACTTTTTCTGAAAATAAATAACTTATTTTCAATTTTGAAAATCATATTTGGTTTTAAAATTCTTAAATAAATATTTATCTAAAAAAATTGAAAATATGTATAAAAAAATTAAAATAAGCTACTTATTTTAAATTTAAGCCTTGGAGCCATAATTTCCCTATAGACCAATTCATATAAATGACATATATGCAGGAGACAGGAAAAGAGTACCGTCAAATTTCCGCTATCCTTTTAGTTCGAAGAAAGAAATTTTACCAATAATTTCAATTTAGTCATGATATTGAAATTGAATTATTAATATTTTCAACATATATTATTGTATTTTGAAGGAAGGTAGTCCAAAATTTATTCCATTTTTTTAAATCTCAAATAACGTGATGACTTATTTTAATTTGTGAACACATACATATGTATGCACGCGAATTTCTTATGGAAAAGTTACCAATTACACAACTCATTTAAGACAATTTTTTGGACAATTTGTGGATTACCCAGCATTTTGCATTTTGAATAGGTTGGAGAAAGTTTAGGTAAACGGTAAACCATTATTCACAATCAAATGAATGTGGCCCGAATAATTAATTATAATGACTAAAAAATTACAACAGGGTTATTTGAAAATCTGACGTAATCTATGACGTATCTAACATCCAAAATTATACTCAAACAAGAATATTGAATGCAGCTGCATGCACACAAAACTCTATATAAATCAATGTAGTAAACCAATAGAGATATCTAGAGAGATCTTGATGGAGTCTACAGGCAAGGTTCCGAGATGGAGTCCTGGTGGAAGCCCTTCAAAAACAGTACTTGTGGAGATGGTGAGAAATGATCATGACACAAACACAGGCTCCGATGACCAAGGAGACACACTTCAAAACTTTCCATTTACCAATGCACCATCGCTACGACAGAATAGTAGCAGCAGTACTGTATCAGAAAGCAAGAGATCAACAACTGTGATAAATATGGAACGAGTAGGAAGTGCGGCTAGGGATGATGGCACCAGAATTTACATAACATGGAAGGATGTGTGGGTGACTGTGCCATCTAAGAAAGGTAGTCGACGCCCGATACTGCAGGGGCTCACTGGGTATGTGGAACCTGGTCAGTCACTGGCAATCATGGGTCCTTCTGGTTCTGGAAAATCTACTCTTCTTGATGCATTAGCAGGTACTTTACATACTCATACTCACATGCAAAAAGTATATAATTTTATACTCTATTTGTCATATATTCTTAAAATTTAGCACTACATTTTAATCAAATACTTATAAAAAGGTTTATCTTGACCTTATTAATTAAGGTTTAGGGATGTAAAATATAATTTATGAAATTAAATACTCCATCCGTCCCCTTTTAGTTTTAATTATCCTTCTTGGGAAAAAAATTTGTTCCTAATTAATTGTCTTTCTCTCTTTTCAAAACAAATTTATAAAGATTTTTCCAAATAATACCATTATGTTTCTATTTCCAATATTTGAATAATTTAAATATATAAACAATTCAACTCATTTAATGAGGGTAGTCATGTAAACTAATCATCTAATTAATATTTTCTTATGATGTGTTTTTTTTTAAAACGGACAACTAAAAGGGGACGAAGAGAGTATATAAAATTACATTAAGAATAAAATTTCTGAGATTACCCCAACAAAATAATTATCTAAGAAGGTGCTAGTGTTTTGTAAGATGAGTATTTTTATAATTGTATATACTTTTTTTAATCTCGGAAAAGTGACGTGAGTTAAGAACATTAATCTCAATTATATTTGAGACAAAATTGAGGATACAAATTACAATTTACTCTTGAATAATTAATATCAAATTGAATGGACTAATATATAAGGGGCCACTGCCACAGACCCGGTGGACCTATTCTACACTTGGAACATTTAACCGACCTGGTACATAACATAATAAGAAGTGCAGAATATCTAGCTTATGTTCGTCTCATATGCCAAATTTTCTGTAGAATAAGGTCAACTACCGGACAAACCACTCTCTTTCCGGCCGCCACACGGGTCGCCTTAAATTATAAATTTATACAAATATTATGAATTTAAAGAATAAAAATAAAAATTTATATAATATTATATATTAAATTATATTAGGCATTGACCATGTGTTCTTCTGGTAAGTTACAGGCCAACTCTTGTTAATATATTAGCAGGTACACCCTCCTCTGGTCTTATATATAAGTGATTTAACTTTTTATACGTAATTTAAGGATGTTGATTATATAATTATAATTAATTTATTTTTTCTGAAAGAAATATTAGTATTATATTTTTATTCAAACAAAAATAAAAAAAATAATTTTTATTATATAGTCAAAGCAATATAGGTGCAAGGAGTATATTACAATACATACTCACATGCATATGATATGATATTATATACACTTGTGCAGTTGTGCATAATGATAATAAGATTTGCAGCTGGTCTTCACGTACTTGATTACTTAATATTTTCGAGTGCTTAAACAGAAACAATTTGTGCTCATCAATGATCAAATATTTCAGGGCGGCTAGGCTCAAACACAAGGCAAAATGGAGATATCCTAATCAATGGCTCCAGACAAGCGCTGGCCTTTGGCACTTCAGTAAGTTATTCAGATGAAAATCACATCCCAGCTGATCATTTGTTTGGTTTACTAGAGAAAATCAGAATGAATTTACTAGTTTTATAAATTATATGACACTAAAAAATGTTGTGTATATGACACTAAAAAATGTTATGCATTACCTAGGCATATGTGACTCAAGATGATTCGCTGATGACAACACTTACTGTACGGGAAGCTGTATACTTCTCTGCTCAACTTCAACTCCCTGATTCCATGCCAATAGCTGAGAAGAGAGAAAGAGCCGAGACAACGATTATCGACATGGGATTACAGGATGCCATGAACACGAGAATCGGAGGGTGGACTGTCAAAGGTCTTAGTGGGGGACAGAAGAGAAGAGTTAGCATCTGCATTGAAATCTTGACTCGCCCTAGTCTTCTTTTTCTTGATGAGCCTACCAGTGGATTGGATAGTGCAGCGTCTTACCATGTCATGAGCCGTATCATAAAACTAGCTCAACAAGACAAAAGAACCGTTGTAGCCTCCATTCATCAGCCCAGTGCTGAAGTCTTTGAGCTTTTTCATAACCTCTGTCTTTTATCCTCTGGTAGACAAGTTTACTTTGGTCCAACTGGTGGAGCAAATGAGGTAAAATTATTTTAATTGAACAATGCCTCGAAGATTATTAGACCGAATTTAACTAATTTAAAATATTGATCTTATGCAGTTTTTCACATTAAATGGCTTCCCCTGCCCAGCTATGAGGAACCCTTCTGATCACTTCCTCCGAACTATCAACAAAGATTTTGACACTGTAAGTAATAATTTTGTTTCACTTAATTACGTATTGTTGGCTTTTAGGAAACAGTTCTCCAATATTTCATTGTACTTGGTGATTAAGAAGCCATCTATTGGGAACATATCTTACTTAGGATGACAAGGAAACAGTTTATGGAGGCACAACTGCTACGGAAGCAATTAATGTTCTTGTCAAGGCATTTCAATCTTCTGAGCAGAGTCGACAAGTTCAAAGTCGAGTCTCTGAGATATGTGGAAAGGTATGCGATCATATCAAGAAGTTAAGTATTTTGTTAAAATTGCTGGATGATAACAACCTGTATATATATATATACACTATATGTTTCTGTTTATCTAACTTATGTCTCGTTTTCTAAATGCAGAATGTAGGAACTGTGGCAAGTAAGGGAAGCCAAGCAAGCTTTATTATTCAATGCCTTGTTCTTACCAAAAGATCCTTCCTCAACATGCACCGCGATCTAGGGTATTACTGGCTTCGCTTGATGATCTATATTGCACTCGGCCTCTGCATAGGTACCTTATTTCATGACATCGGCCATACTTATGGCTCAATTCAGGTGAGTTCGATTTACTTAACATCTCTATTTGTGTATATTAGTATATATAAGAGTCATAATGACCCTTTAGATTATTAATTCATTTAGTTGAACATCCCAACTACAGTATTTTAACAAACAGTGGTTTTAATTTACAGGCTAGAGGTTCGATGCTCATGTTTGTTGCAGCATTCTTGACTTTCATGGCCATTGGTGGATTCCCTTCGTTTGTAGAGGATATGAAGGTAAAATATCTAATCTTTAAACTATTTATGTAATTAGAATGCTCTGAAACTAAAATGCTGATAATTTAATTTAATCATTAGATTTTCACAAGAGAAAGATTGAATGGACACTATGGCGTAGCTGCATTTGTTGTGGCAAACACAATTTCATCAGTTCCGTTCCTGTTCCTGATAGGACTTATACCAGGAGTGATATCTTATTATCTTGTTGGCCTTCAAAAAGAGTTTGGTCATTTTGTGTACTACGGCTTACTTCTCTTCGTATGCATGATGTTGGTCGAGAGCCTAATGATGATGGTGGCTAGCATTGTACCAGATTTTCTTATGGGAATTATAGCAGGTGCTGGAATTCAAGGGATAATGATGTTAAATGGAGGATTCTTTCGATTACCAAATGATATGCCCGACCCGTTTTGGAAGTACCCGATGTACTACATTTCCTTCCACAAGTATGCATTCCAAGGGTTTTACAAGAATGAATATATAGGCCTAACATTTCCTAATGAAAAAGTTGGTGGATCTGCTACTATTAATGGTGACGAAATTTTGAGAGATATTTGGCAAGTGGAAAACGGTTATTCTAAATGGGTCGATATGATCATTCTACTGGGAATGATGGCTACATACAGAATTTTGTTCTTTCTAATAATCAAGGGAGGAGAGAAGTTTAAACCCATGTTTAGAAATTATGTTAGTAACAACTCTACCGAACAGCCAAAACATCAGGAAGATTCCTTGCCTTCCATGACCAAATCGAGCATCACAATACTTTAATGAAGCAGCTACAGAGCAGAACATGGCACCCTTAAATTTTCAGAACAAATAAACTGCAATCATGTTGTAGTCATACATTAGTGATTGCAGTATTTCTAGTTATTTCTTAGCCTCAATTTGAGCCATATGCTACCTTAGTGTATACAAGCCATGTCGGCTCTTGGTACAACTAGTAGTGATAGGTATCTATTGAAGTTGTGATTATTCTCAGAGTTAGTTATGTGTGTCATTAGAAGGATAAGGATGTACCATCAAGCAGAATGAGAGCACGATTGTGCTCTAGACTGTTTGTTTGTATTGCATATTGTTGTTATCTTAGAGAGCACGCTTGTGCTCTAAGACTGTTTGTTTGTATTGCATATTGTTGTTATCTTTGTTTTCATTGTATCAAATCTGCATATGCATTCTTAGAGAGACAAGACGTTGAAAGTAAATTCTAGCTGTATTATTTTCTCATTTCTTGATTATCTACGGTTTTTTCTTTTGTGTTATCTGTTTTTTTCATTAAGGTTGAGTGTGAGTGCTCTTAATACTGTGCAACCAGTATTAGATATACATACACAAATATGCTGAATCCGATGTTTCTCACACCAGGGAGGAGCATGATGCGGTTGGCTGTGATTTGCACCCAAAATCGCAACCGCGACTGTAGAGGTGCGGTTTCTATAAATAAAAATTAAAATTGGATAAAATATTATAGATGCGGTTCGATTTATAATAATTGCGGTTTCGGTTTCAAAGATGCGGTTCAGTTTCGAAAGCTGCAAGTGATAGCTCAAAATTTTCAAGTCTGCATAAAATATTGTCGAGTGTATACAAAATATTTTAAGGCCAATTAATCTCCAGCACTTCTAAAAATATGTCACCAAAGGAAATATTAATATACATGTATTTAATATACATGTCTGTTAAAGTTATGTTCACAAGTCAGAGACCGGAGAGTGCACATGCTGTACTAAAAAATCTTGCACTTGTATAAGGTCATAAGGTAAATGTCCATAAAGAAATCCCCCCGACTAAGAAGACTACATTAGCAATATATACTCATTTGACATTCATTTAAATTTATAGTACTGCATAATACTTGATTAAGTTAATTTCTACTCTGATGTTTTAAAACTGTAAATACATACATAAAATTAATGATAATCAAAAATCAAAAATAATATTTTATAATTATATAATAAATATTCGGTGCTGTTTCAGTTTTACGGTTTTAAAAAAATTATAAACCAAAATGAAACTATGTAATTGGTGTGGTTTTTAGACGTTGCGGTTTTTTAAGATGCGATTTTCTTCGATTTTGTGCGGTTTTGGTTCGATTGAAAATCGGTTTTATGCTCATTCCTATCTCACATCCTTTGTGAACCGATTTATTTGATTTATCTTGTAAGTAATTTATAACTGAAAAATATATATATTTTTCAACAGTAAGTTTACTTGTACGGAAAGCCAAACAGTTTATGCTTACAAGTTTGTTATTAAAAGATGAGTAATGTTAGAGGTACAAAATGATTTACAAAAATAGTTTTCAAATGCAATATGACAGATTTAGATTGATTGTAATTTTATTAAATGTAATAAATCTCAAATATATTCACACAAATTTAACTGATTAAAACTTTCTAGATTGACAAATAATCTTTGCCACATCATTTGAGATCAATTTTTTTACCCAATTTTATACCAGTAGGCCGTAACATTACTCTTAAAAGAATTGGAGGTAGGGTGCGTGTTTGATTTTTCTTAATGAATCGAGTTTGAGGTAGAAACTCATAACTTATGTTTGCGGAGGTGAACAACATTTTTTCTTAATAAATCGAGTTCAAGTATTTTTTTCAGCTCGGTTCAAGCTGGAGCTAGAGTAAATATTACAATACTAAGAGGTCTAATGGGAACCCCATTGCTCTCCCATCCCCGGGGGAAATTTGTCAAAATTATGCTAAATATCATCTCCATCCGAAACCTCAAAATTGGGTTTAATTTTAGGGACTAAAAATAAGTCCCCATATTTGAGGACATAATATTCATCCCCATTTCATATTTTTATCTTATTAAATATTTTCTTTTCTTTTATTCAAGAAATACTTGCTTTTGTTTTATATTTTTACCATTTTAACTCTTATATATTATTATTTTAAATAAATAATAATTATACATATTTTTGAAAATTTCATTTTTTAAAAAAAATTGAATATTAAATTATTATATGAAAATTGAAATTTCAAAAATATTAAATTTAAATATATTTTCTAAAACATTTTAAGAATTTTAATGTGATAAAATTTGATAGTTAAAATTATAAATATAAGAAGAGGAAATTAATAAAAAAGAAAATAGGTACAGGAGGGAATGGAATGTAGGAAATTTTTAGAAAATAAATAAAATTTGAGAAAAATTATGGGGAATTACTATTTAGTATGATTTTGGGAGGGGGATACTGTAACATTTGACGGACAACAGTAACTTCCAATATAACACGAAATGGACAATAGAANGAGGAAATTAATAAAAAAGAAAATAGGTACAGGGATGGGGAATGGAATGTAGGAAATTTTTAGAAAATAAATAAAATTTGAGAAAAATTATGGGGAATTACTATTTAGTATGATTTTGGGATGGGGATACTGTAACATTTGACGGACAACAGTAACTTCCAATATAACACGAAATGGACAATAGAAATTGTATTTTTCCATTTTGTTTGTTTCATAATGCTAACAATTGAACGGTAGAGGCTAGAAATAAAACACCAACTATAACAAAACAAGAAAAAGCAGACGTAGTCACATGAAACTCGCGTAAATGTTGTCTTATCCTCTTTAGATATTATTGGATAACTCCAAATTAAGTGGACACAAAACTTTCACAACCATTATTAGACACCTCTCCTTAGTNTAACAATTGAACGGTAGAGGCTAGAAATAAAACACCAACTATAACAAAACAAGAAAAAGCAGACGTAGTCACATGAAACTCGCGTAAATGTTCTCTTATCCTCTTTAGATATTACTGGATAACTCCAAATTAAGTGGACACAAAACTTTCACAACCATTATTAGACACCTCTCCTTAGTTTTGGGCCCACAAAACCCATAGGTGTAGTTACAAGACATTATTATTGTCTAAATCAAACATTTAGGATTCATCTGGGTAATGAAAATCTCGAATTTTCAAATATTTATCGAATGATATCCGAATAATGTTGCAATAGATCATATAGACTGCTGATCAAAGTTACAAATAACTCACTATCGTATCGTCATGCGATATACTTACCTGATAAATATTTTGGATACTTTGTCGTTTGCTCTCACCAGAATACCTAACCAAATATACAAACTGGAATGTGACTTGGTCAGATGAGCAGTATGAGTCACCGGGAAAGAGCCCGAAGTAGCTCGTGAGCCAACAATGTCGGCGCACTCATGTGTGGCAAATGTCCCTCTATGTTCAACATTACCACCGTGTTCCGACCACCTAGGTGGTTTTTCAGGTAGGTTGCCACGGATGTTGGTACGGACACATCTTTAGCTGTTTGAATTATGCAACATGGAACTTTAACTAGGCCTAAAACTCCCCTTAGATCACTGTTAAAAACGGTACGTGACACAAATAATGAAATGTCGGGCCTCATGTTGAACAACGTTCGACTAAATTCACGAACAGCAGCCGGAACATCAGCTCCGACTGCCAATGGAGCAAAGCCATTCACCCATGCCTCGTAATTTGACTCCATTGCGGAGAACAGTTTTTGGATTTCACCTAGCTCAAATCCGCCATGGTACTCGGGATCATTCAAAAACCTGCAAAGTTGTTTATTCAGTTACAAATATGTTTGCAGCAAAATGAAAACACAAAACAGACACTTAAACACACAAATACGCAGAGACACAAGACACATACTATCACACACACAAACACATAGACACAGAAATACATATACACTACTTGTAAGCCTAATTGTTGATGATTTCTAGTATCAAATTGAGTAAATATGCTTCGACTTTGGTTTCAGAAAATAAAATTAACTCTCTTTCAATAAATTTGTTAAATTAAGTCAATATCAAGAACAACAATATCAAACTCACAAAGTCAAAATTACATCATCCGCTAAATAAAAACAATTTCTAATTATAGACCTCAAAATAACCGCTAATTCCATACCATTTCAATATAGCGCAATAACAACACAAATCAAATAATTGCACAAATTACATACAAATAAATATTACACACGAGTAAGAACCTAATAACCACGAGAAATAAAGGTTATGCAAAATTTAATTTGCAGAACCTTTAGTTCTCGGTTCTCACCCTGAGTGTTGCTCAATACAAACACGAGTGGATATGAAAATTGTACCTAGGAGAAGCACCAATGAGTATGAGCTTAGCGAAAAGCTGGGGCCTACGAATGGCAGCTAAAATACCAATCATAGCAGAAACAGAATGACCCACATAGAAGCAACGATCAACACCCAAGAAATCAAGAATGCTGAGAAGATCATCAACGTAAGGATCAAGTGAAGTGTATCGACGAAAATCAAAGTAATTAGGATCAACACTTCCAGCACAAACTAAATCATAGAGAATGACTTTGTAAGAAGGTGAGAAATAAGGTAAAATGCGATTCCAAGCAGATTGATCGGTGCCGAAACCGTGGGCGAGGAACAGGACCCGACGCCCGGATCCGATGACCCGAACGTTCAGAGCGTCTAACAGAGATTGACCCATTTGCTGAGAGGGGGAGAGAGATGTGTTGTTCTGGTGGGTTGTAGAAAGTGTGTGTGTGTGTATGTATGTATTATAGTACATTATCTTAAAGCTTTTTGGTGGTCTGGTATTTATGTTGTCATTATTCATTGGTGATAAGAGTCCAAGACAAATATGTTGAGAGTTGTGACTTGTGACGACACCCAATATTTTTCTTTATTTTATATATATATTTATTTAATTTTTTTTAAGGGGTAGTAAAACCATGTTTTAATTGAAACTGAGAGATACCATTGTTATCCGTTTGGCTTTTTATTTTATTTTTATAAAACTAATGTATCTATTCCTATAAAATAAGAAAACAAATGCTATCAGTAACTCCAATGTGAACCGATCAAACCAAACCAGCAAATAAACTGTGTTGACTAGTAATAGGNGTCTGTTGACTAGTAACAGGATACTAGCCTATAACCTGTATAAAAATAATATATTATATATTTTAAATAAATTAAATATTTAATTTGATTATTTATATTATTAATATTTTTTATGTAATGTTCTATATGGGATCAATTATTTTTGAATCATATTTATATTATGTGTTTAAATTTTCATTAATATATTGTTATATATTTATATTAATTAACATAGATTAATAACTCGTGTAAAGCATTAATAAATTTTTATTAATAAATTTTTTCCCGAATATATTAGAAAATATTTTAATTAAAATTTAAATAAAAAAGTATGTTTTAATATATATATANAAATTATTTTTGAACCATATTTATATTATGTGTTTAAATTCTCATTAATATATTGTTATATATTTATATTAATTAACATAGATTAATAACTCGTGCAAAGTATTAATAAAATTTTATTAATAATTTTTTTCCGAATATATTAGAAAATATTTTAATTAAAATTTAAATAAAAAAGTATGTTTTAATATATATAAAATTTTAATATAATTTTAATATTCAAAAAATCTATTATGAATTTACAATTTTAAATAAATTAAATTGTTTGAGCGATGAGAAAATTAAAACATGCTNGTTTTATTATGAATTTACAATTTTAAATAAATTAAATTGTTTGAGCGATGAGAAAATTAAAACATGCTATTAGATGTGACTACAACTCTATATTCTAATTAAAAAAGAAGTTCGTTTATAGTAATATAATATAAAAATATATATAATATAGATAGAGCACAATAATAAAATTTAACTAATATAGATAAAATAATAATAATATTTTAATATTCATAAAATTTAATTAATAAATTATTATATTAAATAAATTAAAGAGGTTGACTAATGAGGAAATTAAAACATGGTTGTTTATTGATTAAAATAATGAGTTTGAAATTGAGTAGGAGACACATATATTTGAAATTGAGTGAGACACAAAAGGACAAGACCGACGAAGGACCAAGCATTTGACCTTGCGGCTTAATAATACTAGATTTTAACCCGTGCGATGCACGAGTATTTTGTTTTATCAACTAAATTATTTATTTTAAAATTAATAATATTTTTATAATTTAAAAAAATCTTAATATATTATAATTATATTTGTTTTTTAACTTATTTAAATTATATATTTTTATATCAATCGAATTAAATATAAATAAGAAAATTATAAAATATTAAAAATAAATATGCATATCGCACAAAATATAAATTTATATTATTAATATATAAATATATAAAATTTTGTGATTCGAAATATTTTGAACATGATTTTTTAATATATCAAATATTTGTTTAATATAATTAAGATTATACATATTAGATTAAAATATATTTTTGATAAGATCTATATTATATTTTATATAAAATTTAATAGATATTATGGTAAATGAGATATAATATATAGGGTAACACTCCATTGCAAACTTTTTAGAGTGAGAACCATGAAACATTTTATTAAATTATGCAGAGCCGTCCGCAAGGGTTGGTTCAATTGGTTAAAGAGAGGAATATTATCATCTTGGTCACAGGTTTGAATCCCACGGGAGGAGAATTTGTGATTATGCCATCTGAGTCTGAGTCTGTCGCACTTGTGCGGTTTACCTGGTTCACGTGGTTTGCAAGCTATTGTGTGAACCTGTGGGTTTACCTAGTGCGCACCCAAAAAGTAGCAGTTGCGGGTTCCCACAGTGAAAAAAATATTATGCAGAGCCATAAAAAAAATGAAAAAAATAGTGTAAAACCATACCTTTATTTGCAAAACTATAATATAAAGTTCATCTAAACAAAAATTTTACCTTTTTTATTATAGTTCTGCAAAATTTAATGAAAGTTTGCACGGTTCTCACGCAAAAAAGTTTTCACCTAATTTTTACACATAATATATACGCATATGTTAATAATATTATAATATAATTATTCATTTAAATAAGTTTTTTTATGTTATTGGATTTTCAATAGTATAATATTAATTGTAATTTATAAATAATTATAATATATATATATATATATAATTTAAACCTTATATCGATAAATAATAGATGTTAATATATTGCTAATGAGATTTAAACTTTAAGTTAATCTTAAAAAACAATACATAACAATTACGGACATAATAATTTTTACATTCCACTTTTTTATACTAATATTTTTTTATTTTATTCTCATCCAAATAAGAAAAAAAGGATTGAATAACATTTGTATAATGAAAAAGCCCGGCTGTTAGAAAATAAATATTGATGCTGTCATAGAATACTAGAACAGAGTTTATGGTTGCTGACGTCATCAAAGAATATGAAGCTGTCGGACATAATTTACTCTATCAGAGAATACTCAATCAGAGTTTACTCTAACAGAGAATGATCAATCAAAGAATGACAACTGATAGAGATTGCAAATCAGAGTTTGTGAAGGAAATAGTCAAATCAGAAAATGATTTAGATAGTGAAGAAAGAACTCAAATACAAGTCTAATTACCTTATTGAAACTATTCTTTTCATAATCTGTTTTGTAGTTGAATTGTTACTGTGTCTATATAAACACATAAATATGTTAATATTATAGCAACGATTCAAGATATATCTTTTATAACATTGTAGCTATTAAGAACAGTGAATTTCTTGAGAGAGTTTTGAACACAGTTTATTATTAATACAAAGTTGTTCATCTTTTATACTTGTGTCGATTATTTGGTGTTTATTATATTCAACCCCCCTTCTATGATATATTATCATCTCGGCAAACACGGTCATTCTTGGGAGTCACATATTGCGCACTTCCCGATTCTTTTATTATTTTTGAATGGAATTTCAACTTTATCTGGGTTTCAAGTATTAACAATTTGTGAGGTTTAATTTTTTATTATATTTATTCCCTTTTAAAATCCGAAAAAGTGTCAATCAATAGATTGAGCCGTAATTGACAGAAACCTACGTTTGTCAATTGATCTTATTGAACTAAATATATTACTCTATATTAATACTTATGTGTGTTATGACAATTCAACATGTGTAATAACATTGTTTTAGAAATATAAATGACTTTTAATTATAAAATAGTTAACAGTATTCCTCAATTATTAAAAATTAATTCAATATAATTTTCTCATATATAAATTGATTAAATTTTAAAAATGTATTAATATTTATTAATTTATATTATTTTAATTTTAATTTGATTTATTTTATTTATCAAATAGCATGATTAAATGTATATTATAAATTGTTTTTGTTATAGTATTATATATAATATAGTAACAAAATAGAACGTGTATTTAATATCTTAAGCTAAGGTTGAACTCTTAATCAAAGAATTCAAATGATTATTTTTTTTAAAAAAAACTAATTTCTTCAATTCGATCCAAACCAATGAATTAATATGGTTTTCGAGTTCTCAATATAATAATTTCTCCAATAAGTGTAACTGGCTCTTCATATAAAGTTACCATAATATCTTATATAATATATTAAATATTTTTATAGAAAAGATTTTGATAAAAAGACTTTAATCATCTCTCATAAGGAAAATTTACGGTCTCCCTCCATCTCTCTATATGTAAAACCTTANAATTATTTTTTAAAAAAAAACTAATTTCTTCAATTCGATCCAAACCAATGAATTAATATGGTTTTCGAGTTCTCAATATAATAATTTATCCGATACGTGTAACTGGCTCTTCATATAAAGTTACCATAATATCTTATATAATATATTAAATATTTTTATAGAAAAGATTTTGATAAAAAGACTTTAATCATCTCTCATAAGGAAAATTTACGGTCTCCCTCCATCTCTCTATATGTAAAACCTTAATATTATCATTATTATAATTTAATAATAATGCATAATAATATTTGATATATAATATGTCTCTATATAAATTTAATATAAAAATTATTTTAATGTTTAAAATAACTATAAAAAGGTTTCATAAACGGAATAGATTTCTCTAATAAAAATTCGTAACTGTATTTTCTTTCTACGTCACGGGCTGCTCTAATTGAATTTTGTATATTGAACCATCTCAGAATTAAAAATAATTTTTTAAGTTTCGCGTGAGCGATAAAATCGTCCAATTCTGACTTCTAAAAACTCAAAATATGGTCCAAACAATATCTGTCATGTATGCAGCACAATAATTACGAATTTTTTTTAATTTAACTCCAAAACGGCTCTTTAAATTCAAATTTATGTATTACTGATATATCTAACAAAGTTTGAGTTATAATCTGAAGCGAGATAAGAAAAATTATAGTTGTTAGGAATTTTAATAATGATTATAACTTATAAATAATTAGTACATAATATTACGTAGTTGTTAAAAATCGATCATTTGACATTTGGTAGTATTNTGATCATTTGACATTTGCTAGTATTCAAATAAGATCTCTCTTACTCTTATTATATATATAGGATATAATAGTACTAGCTTATAACTCGTGCAAAGCATGACTACATTAATAAATTTTATATTAATTAATTTATATGATTATTTAATTTAATATAGCAATTTATTTTATTACTAATTTTTATATATATTATTATGTTATATTAATTTTTTATTTTAATATTCATGAGATATGATTAATAGGTTGTAATTTAAAATAAATTTAAAAGCGGTGATGAAATTGAGTTAAATGTTAATACAACTATATTATATAAAAATTATATTATTTTCTAAAATGGAAACTATATTCTACAATTNAAAATTGAGTTAAATGTTAATATAATTATATTATATAAAAATTATATTATTTTCTAAAATGGAAACTATATTCTACAATTTAAATATAAAATAATATTACCGATGAACAGTTGTATAAAAAGAGCACTATACCGATGATAGAGTTGTATGTATAATATATAAAGTATAAAATAATTATATTATATGGTTTAAATATTTAATTTAATAAGATATTTTATTTCATTTTATTATTAAGAAAGAGAACTCTACTGATGATAAAGTTGCATGTATAATATATATGTTCTAGAGTTGTATGTATAATATAATTAAGNTCTGTTTGATATTGTATATTATAATTAAAAATTAAAAAAATGTGTTTGAAGTTGTGTAAGAGAAATATAGTATAAATATTATTTTAATATTCAAAAAAGTTAATTATAAAATTATAATTTTAAATAAATTAAAGTGTTTGAATGATAATAAAATTAAAACATGTTAATTAGTAAATCATAACTACAACTCTATATTTTAATTAAAATTTAATTAAAAAAGTGTATTTGAAGTTGAATGAGATACAAACAGATTATACGAGATGGATGACCGATCGACCAAACATTTACCGCTACTACATTAATAATATAGTATAGTTTTGGAAATTTTTATTAATAAAAAGAGTTCAAANAATCATAACTACAACTCTATATTTTAATTAAAATTTAATTAAAAAAATGTATTTGAAGTTGAATGAGATACAAACAGATTATACGAGACGGATGACCGATCGACCAAACATTTACCGCTACTACATTAATAATATAGTATAGTTTTGGAAATTTTTATTAATAAAAAGAGTTCAAATATATTAAAAATAATTTAATTAAAATTTAAATAAAAGAGTATGTTTTAATATATATAAAATATTAATATAATTTAATATTCAAAAATATTATTTATAAAATTGTAATTTTATATAAATTAAAATATTTGAGCGTTGAGTAAATTGAAACATATCAGTGAATTGTGAGTACAACTTTATATAAGAGAAGTTCGTTTAGAATAATATAATATAAAAGTATAGATNATCAGTAAATTGTGAGTACAACTTTATATAAGAGAAGTTCGTTTAGAATAATATAATATAAAAGTATAGATAATATAGATATAACATAGTAATACAATTTAATTAATATAAATAAAATAATATTATTATTTCAATATTTATAAAATTTAATTAATAAGTTAAGATTTTAAATAAATTAAAGATGTTGAAGAATGATGAAATTGAAACATGTTAGTATATTATAAGTACAACTCTATATTTTAATTAAAAGAGTATGTTTAAAATTGAGCAGGAGACAGACANAACATGTATTTGAAGTTGATTGAAAGACAAAATGACCAGATATAGTATAGATAGATAGATATAATTGATTGATTTATTATTTTTAGTTATTTTTTATATTAAAATATGAAATCAAAAAGTTAAATTAAGAAATT
>QRFB01005428.1:10678-22314 GCA_008931105.1 Oenanthe javanica
ATCACTGAGGCATGAACAACTTTGACTTGAACTTCTTCCAGTGATTTCATCTTTGATTGATCATAATTATCCATGTTAAATTGTATCAATTACCTTGTCTTCAATTTGTGTTGATTTCTTTATGACTTCTTGTTCTTGATTGTCTTCTAGTTAAGTATCTTTTCTTTAGTTAAGTTACATTAGATATAGTGTTACAAGTTTAGACACTCTGCCTTTCAGCTTTAGGTTATGAATTTGATAAGAAGACACGTGTTAAGACATACACAGGAATAAAAAGAAAGTTGAGTGAACTTGTGAATTTTGTTAGAGTTAGTAATGATAAGGACACTTATGATAAATGCTCTAATAATCACAAAAGCAAAGAGATTAATGTGTCAGAGAATAAACTAATCAATATTGGATTACTCTCAGAGAAGCAACTTAAGGAAAAGTTGAAGTCATTCACCAACAAAAATAAACCTAAAAAGGTCAAGAGGAATAGAAATGGCAAAGTAGGAATTTCTAAGGAGAATAACTATAAGAATATCTCTGATACTCCTAGAAAAACCTATTTCACATGTGGAAATTCTAATCATCTTGTTATTGACTGCAGGCAAAATAAAAAGAAGGAATCTGAAAGACCTAGACCAGATGATAGGAAACAGAATAGATATAGACCACAAAATCCTTATTTTCACTGTGGTAGTTTATGACATTCTATTTACACATGTAAATAATATCATAGTCTGTATTTCAATTATATTGAACTTTTGCCTCATTTAAATAAAATTCTTGTTTCTTCTAATTATGTTGTTAAACAAAAGTATGTGATAAAAGCTAATAGAAGAAAGACAAACTCTCACAATGCAAACTCTGTTAACTTAAACTCTGATAAAGTTACTTCTGTTGCAAAAGTTAACAATCTTAAAATGAAAGGATCCAAACTTGTTTGGGTCCTCAAAGCTTCTATTTAAGTTGCATAAATGATTGCAAGGAAATAGGAAAAACAACCTAGTAATTGATAGTGGATGTTCTTCAAACATTACTGGAAACAAATCCCTACTTTCAGAGTTTGAGGAGAAGGATGACCCAGTAGTATCTTACAAGTGTAACAAGTGTTACAAATCAAAGATCAAGTGTTACAATTGTAATAAGATGGGGCACTCTGCTACTAAGTGTAGAAGTAAGGAATCTGGAAAAGTTCTCACAACCTCAAAGAAAGATTGGATGGATTCCTCAGACTCTGAAGAGGAAACAAACTATGCTCTCATGGCAAGCACTAATGCTCCCATCTTAAACTCTGACAAAGTACCAGTCTCTATCTTCAATATGGATACTGAAAATGTCTATGAATTAAAGTCTTTCCTTAGAACCCTACATGTTAGTTTTAAATCACAGTCACTTGAGAATGAAAGATTAAAATCTGAAATTCAAACTCTGTCTGCTAAGAATGCTTTTCTTGAATCTGAACATGCACACATGCTTAACACTAAGAAATATTGTGAGGATGCTATTTACATGCAAACTCAGCTAGAAAAACAGGTTGAATATTTAAAAGTTGAGATAGCTAAAGAACAGGAGACTTTCAGAGTTTGGACAAACTCTGGCAAGAAAGTCCAAGAAATTCTTTCTAACAAAAATTGGACATCTGCTTTAGGTTATGAATTTGATAAGGAGACACATGCTAAGACACACACAGGAATAAAAAGAAAGTTGAGTGAACCTGTTAATTTTGTTAGAGCTAGTAATGATAAGGACACTTATGATAAATGCTAATAATCACAAAAGCAAAGAGATTAATGTGTCAGAGAATAAACCAATCAATATTGGATTACTCTCACAGAAGCAACTTAAGGAAAAGTTGAAGTCAGTCACCAACAAAAATAAACCTAAAAATGTCAAGAGGAATAGAAATGGCAAAGTAGAAATTTCTAAGGAGAATGACTATAAGAATATCCCTAATACTCCTAGAAAAACATATTTCACATGTGGAAATTCTAATCAAATTATTATTGACTGCAGATAAAATAAAAAAAAGGAATATGAAAGACCTAGACCAGAGGATAGGAAACAAACTAGATATAGACCACAAAATCCTTATTTTTACTGTGGTAGTTTATGACATTCTATTTACACATGTAAATAATATCATAATCTGTATTTCAGTTATTATGAACTTTTGCCTCATTTAAATAAAACTCATGTTTCTTCTAATTATGTTGTTAAACAAAAGTATGTGGTAAAAGATGATAGAAGAAAGACAAACACTCACAATGCAAACTCTGTTAACTTAAACTCTGATAAAGTTACTTCTACTGCAAAAGTTAAAAATCTTAAAAAGAAGGGATCCAAACTTGTGTGGGTCCTCAAAGCTTCTATTTAAGTTGCATAAATGATTGCAGGGAAACAGGAAAAACATCCTAATAATTGATAGTGGATGTTCTGCACACATGACTGGAAACAAATCCCTGCTTTTAGAGTTTGAGGAGAAGGCTGGCCCAACAGTTTCTTATGGAGATGACAACATAGGAAGAATATTGAGAAATGGAAATATGGTGATTGGAAATGTCATCATTGAAAATATAGCTCTAGTTGAAGGACTCAATCATAATATGTTAAGTGTGAGTCAAATGACAGACAGAGGTTATTCTGTGGAGTTTTATGAAACACATTATGAAGTCAAAAGCAAAAAGGCTGGCAAAGTGGTTCTCATTGGTCACAGACATAAAAATCTATTTGAATTTAGCTTGGAGGTAAACTCTGATGGTCCCTTAACTTTCCTACTTGGAAAGGCATCATCTTTGGAAAGCTGGAATTGGCACAAAAAGCCGTGTCACTTGAACTTTAGAAATATAAATGAATTGGTGAAAAAGGATCTAGTAAGAGGTCTTCTAAAAGTTCAATTTCATCCCGATAGACTCTATGATTCATGTCAAAAGGCAAAACAAAAGAAGACATTTTTCAAGAGCAAGACTGAAAATTCTATTGATCAACCTTTTCATCTATTGCATCTTTATTTGTTTGGCTTTGTCAACATAATGTCCATTGGAAAGAAGAAATATACTATGGTGATAGTAGATTACTACACAAGATTTACCTGGGTGTACTTTTTACACAAAAAGGATGAAACAACAGAAATAATTTTTGATCATATTGCTATGATTGAAAATGGATCACCACACCAGGTAAAGAATTTAAGGAGTGACAATGGATCAGAGTAAGAAATCTGCAATAAAGGAATTCTGCTCAACAAAAGAAATCATTCAACAATTTTCAGTACTTGGTACACCTCAACAAAATGGTGTAGTTGAGAGAAAGAACATAACTCTCATTGAAGCTGCTAGAACAATATTAGAAGGAGCAAAACTTCTTACTTACTTTTGGGCAGAAGCTGTGAATATTGCATGCATCACTCAGAATTGCACCTTAATAAATAAACATGGAATGACTCCATATGTGATGATGAAGGGAAGGAAGCCAAATGTGAAATACTTTCACATATTTAGAAGCAAGTGTTTTATTCTTAAAACACATCCTGAGCTGTTGAAAAAGTTTGAAGTCAAGGCAGATAAAGGCATCTTTGTTGGTTATGCAACAACTTCTAAAACTTCTTCAAGAGAATTCAAGGTATTTAATCTGAGAACCAAGATAGTCATGGAAACTATTAATGTCTCTTTTGATGAAGGAAAAATAACAGGATTACATGTTGAAGATGCTCAGAAATCTCTAAGTTTTGAAAATGAAATGCTTCAAGCTCTACAAGACACAGACTCTGATGAGCTAAACTCTAATGAGCTAAACTCTGATTCAGATAGAACTGTCACAATAATTGAAGATTCTGCACATGTTGAGGAGGAGCAATATCAATCTTCTACTGATATTGTAGAACCAACCTCAATCATTGAAATTTCATAGTCTGACCAATCTCTAACAGAAACAAACTCTGAAAGCCTAAACTCTGATCCATCAAATTCTGAAATTTTAAACTCTGATCTATCAAACTCTGATGGAAGCACAACTTCCTGGGGAGGATCAGCATTTACTGAGGAATCATACTATGAACGCACAAATCATGAGGGAGCATCTAATTTAAGAAATCTTCCGCATCCAAAAAAATGGACCAAAGATTACACACCTGACTTCATTATTGGTGATCTAGAAAGTGGAGTGAAGACAATGAAAGCTACTCAATATGAATATCAATACCATAGTTTTCTTTCTCAAATAGAACCAAAGAAAGTTGAAGATGTTTTGAAGGATGCAGACTAGGTTACTGCAATGTAGGAAGAATTAAATGAGTTTAAAAGAAATGAGGTTCGGACTCCTGTTCCAAGACCAAAGAACAGATCCATTGTTTGCACAAAATAGGTATTCAGAAACAAGACAGACTCTGATGAAATTATAACAAGGAACAAAGCAAGACAAGTTGCCAAAGGTTACTCTCAATAGGAAAGTATTGACTATGATGAAACCTTTGCACCAGTAGCTAGACATGAAGCAATTAGAATCTTTCTTGCTTATGTTGCACACAAGAAATTCAATGTATACTAGATGGATGTTAAAAGTGCATTTTTGAATGGTAAGCTTGAGGAGGAGGTATATGTTGAACAACCTCCTGGCTTTGTGAATTTCAAGTATCCAAATCATGTCTACAGGTTGGATAAAGCTTTATTTGGTCTCAAGCAAGCTCCAAGAGCCTGGTATGAAACACTGACCTAATTTCTATTTGAAAGTGGTTTCACAAGAGGTATAATTGATAAAACCTTGTTTTATAGAACTCAAGATAAGGATTTATTATTGGTTCAAATATATATTGATGATATTATATTTGGATCCACTAATGCAAACTCTGTGAATTATTTTTAAAGCTAATGCAGTCCAGGTATCAAATGAGCATGATGGAAGAGATGAACTATTTCTTAGGCTTGCAAGTGAAACAGACTAATGAAGGCATTTTCATAAGTCAGTCCAAATACATAAAGAATCTACTCACAAAGTTTCAAATGCAAGACTCTGCATCTGCTACAACTCCAATGGCTAGTGCAACTAAGCTTGATCAAGATACTGGTGAGCCTGTAGAAATAATAACATACAGAGGTATGATTGACTCACTTCTTTATTTGACTGCTAGTAGACTAGATATCATGTTTGCAACCTGTCTATGTGCTAAATTTCAGGCAAATCCAAAGGAACCACATTTGATTGCTGTTAAGAGAATTTTTAGATATCTCAAGGGCACCATCAATCTTGGCTTATGATATCCTAGAGAGTCTGACTTTAAACTTATAGGCTATTCAGATGCTGCTTTTTCAGGATGTAAAATTGATAGGAAAAGCACTAGTGAAAGTTGTCAATTTCTAGGTGGAAGAATTGTCTCATGGTTTAGCAATAAGCAGAAATCAATCTCAACATCAATAACAGAGGCTAAATATATAGCTGTAGGAAGCTGCTGTGCTCAAATTTTATGGATGAGAAATCAGTTGTTAGACTATGGTTTGAACTTTATAAAAATTCCTATTTATTGTGATAATCAAAGTGCTATTGCAATGACAGGCAATCCAGTTCAAGATTCTCTGACAAAGCACATCAGTATTAGATATTATTTCATAAGGGAACATGTCATGAAAGGCACAATTGAAATGTATTTTGTTCCAACATGTCAACAGTTAGCAGACATATTCATAAAACCTTTGTGTGAAGCAACTTTTACAAGATTGGTTTCTGAATTGGGAATGGTGACAAGTGGTTCAACTCCAAACAACAAGTAGAAGACATTATCAGTGTTTATGATAAACTCTGTCAGAGTATGTGGTAAACTCTGATAGAGAATGAAGTAAACTCTGATCCTTGGAGTACCTAATCTCTGATGATCTCAAGCTATCAGTGTTTATAGTAAACTCCGTCAGAGTATGTAGTAAACTCTGTCAGAAGATACAACAAACTCTGATTACTATAAACTCTGATCTTAGTCTACATGTCAAACTCTGATTAATTATTGATTATTTTATTTATGACATCATATTTAATTATGTGACATCATATTTATTACTCTCTGATTGGAGTAATCATTATGACGCGTGTCTGTCATGAAAAATGTTTCATATTAATACACAGATACACATACATATGCAGTATTTTGAGACTTGAACTACTCATTACACCACAAATCAAATCATGCCACGTGTCCCAGTACAGGGTATATGCTATTGAGAAGGAATATATTAATTCATTCATATTCTTAATTTGAATTAACAACTGCATCTTATTCTTTCTATCTCTCTCGTACTCTCAAACCCTAATTTCTTATACCTACAAATCTCTGTGTATCAATGACATCTAAGGGTCTATCTTTCAGGAATTATACTTTTGCTGTTACTAATTACACTGCTGTTTTGAACAAATCAGAAGCACCCAAAGAGTTTCCTGTTGTTCAGGATTTTCTTGCATAAAGCTGTATTGGGTATGCTCTTCAAGAACCCAAGGCGATTTATGCTCAAACTTTGACCAAGATTTAGTCAACTGCTAAATTCAATGATGCTGGTGACAATGATGAGCCTATCATTACTTTCCACTGCAATGATAACCATTCAATCACTCATGAGGATGTTCGTCAGGCCCTTCACCTTCCTGAAGTAGTTGTTTATGATGACATTGTTGATGATGAACACATAAGAAAATTCTTTCATGAAATAGGCTATGGAGGTAGTCTATCCGAGCTGGAGAGTCTCACAAGGCCCCATTTGTGAAGAGAATGAAGTTTCTTCTTTGATTATGTCACTAGGGTTTTCACTGCCAAGTGCACAAATTTTTATGTCATTCATCAACTGTCTCAACAAATTGGGTATTCTCTGACCCATAATCTGAATTTTAATTTTCCTTGTTTGTTGATTAGGCAAATAGCTAGTAAACTTAGTGATGATACATATACTATATACTATGCTAGATTTTTACAGTTAATTTTTAGTTATCTCTTGCCTGATGTAAGTTTTGATGATGATAAGAGTTTACTTAGTTTTAGCATGAATAAGAGGATTTTTGCTGACTTGACAAGGAAGGATGTCAAGAAAGACACTGAAGGTAAGTTGTCTAGGCTATTTTATCCCACACGGGTCAGACTTCTCTTAAATCAGAGAATGCCTACTATGTATGGGAGGGAGTTTCTTTCAGTGACTATGAATCAAAGTTTAGCCCCCTCTGGTCCTAACCCAAGTCAACAATCAAACACTAATACACAACCCATGCCATCCTCTGTTGTCTCCCAAAAGACTTCAATTGTAAAACACAGCTCACAGGGTCATGCATGGAAAGAAAGGGAAAATTAGTCTCAGAGTCTTCTCTAAGAAAAATGAGATTAATTGATGAACATACAGACTCTGATGATAGTGATGAAGAGTTGGTATTTCCTTTGAAGAAAAATGTTAAGACAACCTCTGATATTCTTCATGCCCCTTTTATGAAGCTATTTCATGTCAATCCCATCACAGAGCCTACAAAGAAAAAGAGAAGATTAGTCAAGGCATTAAACTATAATACACTAGACTTTGATCAAGTTCAAGCCCTAACTGTTCGATCCTCAATTCATATCTAACTGTGAATTTTTCATTCAAACTGAACATGAATTCATCTTCTACACTCCAAAAGCTATCGATTCATATAAATTTTGTGACCCAATAAGTTTAGAAATGATGGGTCTCCTAAACCCTAACTTTTGAAGCTTTAATTCGATGGAGTTGATGAACCTCTCACTTTTAAAAGGGAAGACATGATGTTCTATGCATCGAATGACGTCTCCTCATCAAGAATAGATCATCAACATTACTCAGTTTCAACAAGAGTTGCAAAACCTAACTCGATTCTATCAGTTCTCAGTTGATTTGAGGTGGATTCGTGATGATGATATGACTATCAAGGCTCTCATGAGAAGAAGATCCTAATATGATGATGAACTCATCACTCTATATCTCAAACTTTGTCTCATGTTTATTGTTTCATTATAAAGTAGTATGTAATTGAACGATTAGTAACACATACTAACTAATTTTGTATGAGTTGTGCATGTACCAATATTGTAGGGAGTCAACTCGGATGAGAATCGCCGGTTACTTAGTGAGTTGCATCTTAACTCGGTGAAATGGATAATGAAATAAAGATTGGATAAAGTCCTTAATTTAAGGTGATAATTTGTGAGAATGAACTGTGTGTATAACCACCACAGTGCCGGTATAACTCACTAATCAATGAAATCCATATTCAAAGTGACTTGACTATTTATTTGATCTTTATTAAAATTTGTTTCTTGATGAAAGCATGATAATGTAGTAAATATGTATATTGTGTGTTTGTCATATATGATGAGTTGCCTATGATAATTGTCCATATGAAAATTAGAAAGTGTTAGTTAATATAAATGCTTCTTAAATGAGAAGTTTGTAGCAATTGGATGTATATTTGATTATCTACCTTCATAGCATTATGAGTCCTGTCTATGTGTTGTTATTTCTGCAGTTCACTTACTATGCTACATATTTCTGATATTGACTAATAAACTTTATGTCAATTGTGATTGTTAGTTGTGTTTTGTTACATGTTCTGCAGAAACTTAGCTGTAAATATATGCTTGTCACATATTTGACCCTACGGGAATAAGTGATTAGCTTTATTTCCTGTACTTGTTTTGTTTTGGGCTAATTACAAAGGTGATTTGAATTTGTTCACGGGTTGGAAATTTAAATTTGATAATTTAGATTTTAAATTAGTACTCTGCATCACCATTAGGACATTTGAGCACCCACTTGCCTTGAGATTATGGACTGCCTGGAATGTCATAAGAGCATTCCTTGATCTATTCCCAGATCAAACGGCCACATATAGAAGCATATGCATTGCCTCACTTATTTTAAGCATTTTTGCATGATTATGTAAGTTATACATCAACCTGATTAATTAACTTGTTTGATCCCTGATTGTTCTGTGAATTTTTATATGAAATATATTTTAGTTGAGATTCGAATTGTTCTAAGGAACTGTTTACTAATGCATTCTGTAAAAATTTTGTGTCTGATTTCATGGGATTTTATGTGTACTGCTGAAATATGTGATCTATTCTCTTTCATGCCTATCAATAGGGTGTGCTTTTACTAAGGGATGCACATGCCTATATTTTCTTTGTGAAATGTATTCTATGAAATAAATGAGATTGGTTTTGTATAAATACCATGAAATTCTTATTTAGATGAAGTAAGTCCAGTTTGATGCACTTATGTCATTTATTGCCAAGCATGATTTTATCAACTATATTTTTATGGTCACTCATCTGTTGTTTGTATAAATAAATTATGAAAGACTTACTTACCTGATTTCTTTTTTACTCATATTTTTTTAAATTGATTTCATGATTAGTTCAGTTATAATAGTACAATACCATGTATTTACCTACTTATGAGACCATGTGCCACCAGTCCTCTTGTCATAGTAGTGCAATCAATTTACTCTGCTTATTGGTAATCTATTTGGTGTTCTCTGTTTTTTAAGTGGTGATTAATTTACTTGCTAAATTCTTGACTTGTGCTTAGAATTAAAATTTTATGTGCAAAGCATTTGATTAACTGATACCATGGTTTACCTATTTTTGATTGACTAGCTAAAAATGTCTACAGCAAATTGTTGCCATAATTAAAAATGAAATTTTCCTTCACTTGACATGCTTGTGGTAAGATAGATAAATTATTTGTTTTCCTTTCCTGGTAACTATTAATCATTAGAGTTACAGAAATTTATTTATTACCCTTGGCAAATTGTTTTATAACATGCTTGATCTGTAATATTTAATGCCATCTGTTGCCATGATTAATTTATTTTATGTACTACAACAAATTTTTGGAGCATATTTTGAAAAACGTCATATTTATCAACTAATCTTTCGGTTATGAAATTATTAGCTTAATTAATTAGAAGATTAAAATTATCGAACTTTTCCAAGCACCTATGTGGCCTCTTTCAGCTGATGTAACTTTAATTTGAATTCTTATGGCTCTCCTTGCTCCATGTAAAGCCTTGTCTCCTTAAAAAATAAATAAAAAATGTCTTAATTTTGGCCTATAAATAAAGCCCTCCTCCCATTCATTTCTTCAAGCCATTTAGTGTCATGTATATGTTGTATATTTCACTCCAAAGAAGCTCTTAAGATCAGAAAGTTTTCATCTCCAAGAGTTCTTACCCTTTAAATTTAGTTCTTTCATAGATCTTACCCCTTACAAGCTTAAACACCCATATACTTGCACTTGAAACACACCAACCATACAAGTACCCTTAAGCTACCCAAAGACCATACATCTACTGCATTTAGACTTGTCTAGTTGCCCTTAAAGCCATACCATAAGTTGTTATTCCGACCATTTTCCGGCAACTCCATTTTGTGTGTTTTGGCTTCAAAATTAGCTTTTTCTATTAATTTCTCTCTAGATCTCAAGGGTTACAAGTTGTTTCCTTATTTATATATTATTATAGATATTCGGCAGATTATATATATATTGTTGCTTGCTTGTTTCGATTTTTACATATATTATATAGTTAGCCTTGTCTTCGATTTATATATATACGAGCTTTAATTGTTTGTTCTTTCTCTTATATATAAACTGTTGTAAAATTTGGGAAAGTCTTCTTTTCATCTCTTACTCTCCTAAATTAAGTTGTTTATATCCTCGGTATAGGTTTCCGGGATTAATAACGACTCCAAGTTACTTAAGTTCTGAGTAGAGACCGATTTGTATAAATCTCATATAGAGGTATAAATAAAAGGACTCCTTGTTGAATTTGGTAATTAAATTAGCTTCTATTCCGAGTTGAGACCTACTTGTATAAGTCTTATATAGAGACATAAATAAAAGGACTCCTTGTTGATAATTTAAAAGTCCACTCATTTTATTTCCAAGTTGAGATTTCATTCGTATAAGTCTATACTATTAGACATAAACGAACTTCTCCTTGTGTGAAATAAATAGAATCATAAACTAACTTATATTCCGAGATTAGAATATTCGTATAAATCTCATATATAATTTGGAGATACAAACAAAGCTCTCCCGTAAAATATTTGTAAATTTTAAACTCACTTTAATTCTGAGTCGAGACCAATATGTATAAGTCGAGGTACGACAAAAACAAAAGAACTCATTGTTGAATTATTAGTGAAAGAAACTAACTTATATTCCGAGTTGTGTTCCTTTTTATAAATCTCATATATTATTTAGAGATATAAACAAAGTAAACTCGTAGAATATTTATAAGTTTAATTAGCTTCGAACACCAAGTCAAAGTGCCATTCGTATAAGTCTCACATTATTATTTAGAGACATAAACGAGCTTTACTTGTTGAGTTCTTGAAGTTAAGCCAACTTCGATTCTGAATTAGATACTATTCGTATAAGTTGAGGTACGATATAAACCAAATATCCTCGTTGAATCTTAGTGATATATCTGGTACTCGTTTAAAGGTCATAGTTTAGATGTTTTAATTTCCAAGGCTTTATAAACAAACCAGTCATAAAACGTTCTTGATCTTGTTCAAGTCACAATATATTTGGCTTAGTTATTTTCAGCCTTATATATCTCATATACTATATTATATATATCTATCTATATATATATATATATATATA
>QRFB01005428.1:22441-40557 GCA_008931105.1 Oenanthe javanica
TATATATACACACACTTTAAGTTATTGCATTGCATTCATACACTTTACATATCGCACTTTACTTTAGCATATTTACTTTAAGTGCTTGTATTCACACGCTTTACATATCGCTCTTTACTTTAGCATACATACTTAAATACTTGCATACACATACACACATTATGTGTGGTTCTTCCTTCTAACAAAGTGACTTACCGCGACTCACATTTATGTATTTTGTTATTTCGGCTATATTATATATTTTTATTTGTGTTCGGCCTAGTACTGTAATATACTAGTATACCAACTTTCTTTTCTTAAACAAGGTTATTAAGTCGTAGTGTTGGTTGTCTAGACTTGGTTAGTGAGGTGAAATGATGTGATCCTTGTTCTAAGACTCAAGTCTTAGGCACGCCAATGGGAAGTTGGGTGTCTTTGCACCGTGAAGAAAAGGAAATACCCAAGACCTAAGGCCTAAGATTCAAGACCTGCAAGATAAATTTACTTGTATTTTTCTTACTTGTATTTGAGGAGGTGAAAGGATGTTGTTCTTTTTATATTTTCTAATCTTTTTAGTATTTTAATGTTTGTCTAATATTATTAAATTTAAATAGAATTTAGGAAGTAACTAAATCACTTAGTAATCTCCCATAGGATTATTCGAGTGATCCTTTCGAGAGTTCAATGTTAATTTCTATAAGTGGTTATTTTCCTAAAACTTCTATTTGTATAGAGCAAAAAGTTCAAAAAAGAAATGTCATGTAATGATATTTTTTAGAACATTATTGCTATATAGATAAGGCAGAGTAAAGATTTAATTGTAAATTGTTCTTTTGGAACTTGTAAATTGTTTCAAAAACTTGGGACTTGCATTGGATCTTAATTTTATTATGTCATGAATATTAGCAATCCACTGTTACAAGCTTTATTTTTTAACTAAATGTGCTTAACTTGCTTATGACATCCTGCTTGGTCAAATTGCTTTAATTGTTGTCTACTTGAATTATTTTGGATGTGTGTCTGTTGAGTTTAATTCAAATATACTGTATTCTGAAACTCAAAAATAAATTTGACACTTGATTCGAGGTCCACCGTGCTTTAGTTTATTTGTATTAAAATTGAAAATTCAAGAGTTTTGGAACCTTAATTAAAATAAAACAACATAACTGTTATATGCTTTTAGTTGATCACTTAATCAAGATAAAGAAAAGATAAAATTGAAAATACATTTTCATTGATCAAAGTGATTGAGTAAGATACTTAAGTAGAGAATTTTTGAAAATAAGATAATTATTTCTGAATAAATTTCCTTATCCAAATTGGTTACACGAAGGTGTTCAAGCGGGCCTCCTTCACACTTTGTGTACAAAGTAAGGAGTGACTCAGATTCTTTGGCATCTAAGTTTACTTAACTAGGATTTTGAGATTTATTTATGAGATGATTTCTTATAACAAAAATTCTTAGCTAAGTTAATCTAAACTCTCACTACTCTATCTCTAATCACTGGATTATTGAGATAAATTTATGTGCTATGTGCATAATATAATGATTAACACTACACACACAATACTACTGATCCTATGGACTGCCTGGGGGGGCTCCTATGAGGCTCCCTTGATCTGTTCCCAGGGTGAACCAGTCACCTAGTGAACATATTACGTGTGTAAGTTTTAATAACTTACTTGTTATTTGATTATTTGTTTCTAAACGAATCACACTCTTATAAACAAGATAAAATTGAATAATTGTGATTCACTTAGAAAAATTAAGAGACCATAAAATTGAATTTATATGATCACATAACGGAAAACTAGAATAAATTAAAATGAATTTTATTTGATCACTTAGATTAAATTCGAAAAATGGACTTTTCCAGCCAAACCTTTTCCCCTTAACCAAAAATAATAATTATCCTTAAGGTCCAGTTTATAGGTCAGACCTAACAACTTTGGGTTTATAAAATTAATTAGAATTAGGCTGACCTTCCAATTAATCTGATTAGACACTTTGTCCTCTGTCTTTAGACAAGTTCTGATATAAACCCCCCTAAGTAAGTTGACCTTTGGCCCCTAAGTGTCCTTTTCTTTAGGATGACATCATTTCTTTAAACATTTATGTCTTCTATATCCAACCTAACACTACCTTTATTCCCTTATAAATACATTCTTCTATTGTATTTATTTTCATTCCTTATTCTGTATGCTGAGAATACACCATAGTTATCACACCAACCTTTATTTACTTATTTAGTATCCTTCTTGTGGGTCGACCATGGATCCTTCTCCCTCTTTTGACCCAAAGAACCTTAAACGGAAACAAAAGCCAGCCTCTCCTACACCCCAATTTGTTAGTAACTCAGCCACTACCAAATATCTATATGTTAAGCACAACTGCCAACCTGGATCTTTTATCAACCTTCCTTTAGGATCTAAATTTAGAATCATGTTTAACCAATCCAAGTGGGATCCCTTCATCTTCTTTAAGAATAAAAAGGTTTATCCCAATCTTGATGGTGAGTTTTATTGCAACATGGGCATTGGCAATGGTGTTCCCTTTATTACTTCAGTGGTTGACAGTAAGCCCATTCTGTTAGATCACTTGATAGTAAGCAAGGCACTAAATTTTAACTCTGTTGTCAACTCCTTGCTTACCATGGATATTTCGAAAGAACTTGTGTTTATGTTCATGAGTATCGTGCGTTCATTGCCTCTTTCACGGGTGAACACTTGAATGATCTCATGTTTCAACACAATCTGCCTATCTCTAATACTCACTTTACTCCGGTTTATCAGTTGCTCTCTTTCATCTTTCATGCTAATGTTCTACCAAAACAGAATCATAATGATCTGTTTGATTTTGTGGACCTAAAACTGATGTATTTGTTTTTAAACAATCATATCAATTTTAATGCCCCACATATGATCATTATGTGCATGATTGAGGATTCTCGAACTGGGTATATGCCTTATGCATTATTGTTGAGTACTATATTTGAGGCTGTTGGAGTTAATCTCCAGAAATATCAGGGTAAAAGTATTGATAGTAACATTTCTGATAAGATGGTGAAGTTTCGGGTCCCGCTAGCTGACTATGTTCCTTCTGAGTGCATCTTTGTGGGTATGCCCCCTAGGGCATGTGATTTGGGTATGTTGGCCCATAAATTGGATTCACTGACTACAGAAATTGTTCTCCTCAAAACTGAGGTAGACTCGACCAAAAATCGGTCTACCCAGTTAGAAGGAAGAATCGATTTTCTGATGACTTTGGTTCAAACAACCTCTACCAAGGCTGAGGTAGTTGAAAAAAGCTTCAACCACTTACTTCATGGGCATATGGGCATGGCTACTGATCCAAACTTTGTTGATGTTGGAGAAGTGCCTAATCCCGAAAATGATCCCGTGTTGCCAAAGGTGGATTCTCCCCATACTGCCTAGTGGACTCAGTTCGGTTGCCTAGATCATGTACTCATTGCTTCATCTCTATGCCCGGTATGATTTTTGTTGGTTGGTTGGTTATTTTAGTTAATCTGGTTGACTTCCCCCTTGACTTTTCCTACTTCAAGTTCTGTTGTGCACTGTTATAGTGCTTTTGCTAGCTCTTGCTTACATTGTCCAAAGTCTATTAATCAGTCTAGTGATTTGTCCAACTATAAATAAATTTACTGATTTATTAGCAGATTTTCAGTTTGTACCTCCTTCCCTTTCCCGGATTATATTGTAGTTTTTTGGATTTCTTTTTCATTTACATTGTATAATTAATCTTGTTAAACTATGGCATTTTATATGCCCTTTATTTAATGTAAATTAACTTTATTATATCTATTGTCTTTTAAATTCTGCTCTTGTACTTCAATTTCGAAATATATTTATATATATATCGACTAAACATGGGTATGCAGAATTTTTACAGGTGATAAATGGAAACATGAAAATTGGAAAAAGGCTAAAGGGAAATCAGAAAAGGATTTCTTTTGGAAAAGAAAAATAAATTCGAATTAAGTTTTTAAACTAAAATTGGAAATAAAAAAATGGGAAAAGAAAAATTCGAAATAAAAAAATTCAAAATTTCGAATAGAAAGGGGAAGCAAACAGAAAAGATGGAATAAATTCCCCTTGGTTCCACATGTTTCTTAAAAGGAAGCTGCATGCATATGAGGAAACAATTGGAATAACGAAAAAATTATGCTTTTTAAGTATAAAATCAGCATTTTTGTCTCTCAAGCCAACCAAAAATTAACTTTTTGGTCCTCAATTTGTAAGTCAACTACACCATTTACATGCATTCTTTTTCTACTTTTTGATGTAATGTCAAAAAAGGGAAGAGAAAATATGTGAAAATATGTTTGTTAAATTAGTGTATTTAACGGGAAGAGAAAAAGAAAACGTGGTTTTTAAAATTTATTCTCTTCTTTTTCAAAATCTCATACATACACTAAGGGGAAGCTTTAGGGGTATCTTATAAGCCTTGAACCTCCTGCACACACATTTTTTTTTTAATATTTTGACAAATATCAAAAAGAGGAAGGTTGAAATGATGTTGTTCTTTTCATATTTTCTAATTTTTTTAGTATTTTAATGTTTGTCTAATATTTTTAAATTTAAATAGAATTTAGGAAGTAACTAAATCACTTAGTAACCTCCCATAAGATTATTCGAGTGATCCTTTCGAGAGTTCAATGTTAATTTCTACAAGTGGTTATTTTCCTAAAACTTCTATTTGTATAGAGAAAAAAGTACGAAAAAGAAATGTCATGTAGTGATATTTTTTAGAACATTATTGCTATACAGATTATGCATAGTAAAGATTTTTCGGTACTTTAAATTATAAATCTTTTTCCAGATAATATTGTTTATTGAGATTAGGTATTTCTTAAAGGAACTACCAGAATGAAAAATCATTTATCTTAGTGAAAATATTATTTGAGTAATTTTTACTCTTGCCTGATATTTAAAATATAATTTTTCCTCCTAGTGTTCCATTTTATCTTTTATTCGGAGAAAAATATTTTAATACACTAGTAACTTCCCACAAGCTCTCAACTATATATTATATATGGGAATACTAGTAAATAATTTTATTCAAGTCAAAACTTTAGCTTAAAGGCTGATTTATTTCGCCTAATTGCTATAAGTATTTTATTTTGATCTCTAACACAACTTTATCATATTTTGATCAAATAAAATACTTCCACTTGTTAGAATGCTTTGAAAATTTTTATGGATCATTAGAATAATATAAAATAATATTAGAATTTTTATCATAATTTTCTGAGAAGTTTTATTTTCGAGTCAGTTCGTCCGGTTCGTATTTTATTCATTTTTTAGAAAAATATTCCAAAAAATATTTTTCCGGACAAAATATTATTTATATTATTCCCAAAAAAATAAAGACATTATTTTCATCGTTATTGTATTTATTAATGAATTTTGGTGTTACGTGCTTATTTATATTTGTTACGTATTTATTTGATTAATACGATACAAGAAGCACTAGTTGACTTGGTCCAACCCCAAAATACTTTCCCCCCAATACAATTCAGATTTCCCCTCAAGGAATTTAAAATTCCCCCCCCCCTCCCCCGACCAATTCAAATTTTGGGAGCATTAATCTCAACCATTCATTCCAAGTCAATTTCCACCATTCATTCCCACCAACTTTCCCTATAAATACAACCCCCATCCCTCACAATTTTCTAACACGAAGAAAGCCAAAACACTTTTCATTTTTGCAAAGCTAGTCTCATATTTAGAAGAAGTATTCTCTTCTCCTTCTCTCTAGAAAATCTCTCTCTAGAATACTTCTCTCTTATATCCCATATCCCATTTTGTTCCAACTTTCAAGTTTTTCAACAAAAGGTTATAATTTCTAAACTAGCTTTCCATCTTTGGTTTCTCTTCTACACCAAGCTTAAACATCTTAGATCTAGCCCATTAAAACTCGTTTGCTTTGAAAAGAGGAAGAAAAAATCATTTTCCATTTTTCCGACCAATTTCCGGTGAGTTTTTCCGGCGAACTCTAAAACTTGTTTTTGAGTTCATATTTGTGGTGTAACAAAGAGGAAACCTTCTTTCTTGGCTTCAAATTCTCTAGATTTTCCTCGAGTTTTGAGCATATCTTTTATAAAGATACTACATCTTATCAAACCCATTTGGTTTTTAACAAACCCATTTGGTTATGATATTTGTAGATCTACAAGAAAGATTCAAAATGAAGCATTTCTAGCTTGATTCTCTCTTTCTAAAAAGGCTCCATCAAGCCCATTAGAAGCTTGAAATATTCGGCCCCTTTTGTATTGGAAAAATCCGGCCACTTTAATTTTTCCGATCAAAACTCCGGCAAACTTTTCCGGCAAGCTTTTGGTAACTTTTCGGAAAACATAAAGGCCTTCAACTACCCATCTTCATCTCTTGAATATTCGTTTATTTTGATAAGTGAAAAATCCAATCTGTGTGATTTTTCCGATCGAAATTCCAACGAATTATTCCGGCGAACTTGTGGTGAATTGTGGTAACCTTTGCCTATTAATTAAAGAGAATCTTCTTAAAGACTTTTCATTCGAGCTTTAATCGGCCAAGTGCTTCATTCGAGCTTTAACCGGCCAAGTGCTTCTACATATTATATCCGGCAATTAAAGTGCCTAAAAAGGAAGATTGAACTTAGACTTGCACTTTCTAGTGTTAAGTTTAACATTCCTCTTGATACTTTCTTTCGGTGTTTGATCTTTTTCTTACACGAACACTTGTTAGTGGTTTGTGTAAAAAGGTCCTAAGCTTATATTCTAGATTTGGATTAAATTCAAACAAGCTCTTTATTGTTGACTTTGAGTCACTATAATCTTGGCTTGAATTTTATCCATGCATAACGTGTTCTAATTTAAACAAATTCTAGATCAAAGCTTAATTAGCTTATTAGTAACCTTCGAAGTCTCCAAAATGCAAGTAATTTAAGATTAGCGTTTAGCTATCTAGCAAACGGAGCGGTTATTAATAGTCACATTGTTTAGCACGAAAGTGTTAAGAGTGACTAGGCTTTTTAATATATTCATATAGAATATATTGTACCATTTCGGTATTACTTATACTTAACGTATCAACTTTTGTCATCGAGATATCCTTGACTCAAAAAGTTGTACTTAAGTAATTAATATTAATATATATATTAGGCCATTAAATTTATATTCGGCTTATATATTAATAATATAATTTACACTTAAGTTATATTCATATTTATTGCTTAATTGCTTTAAATATAACTTGTGTAAATTATTGCATTAATATTCTTACTTGTTAGACTTGTTAGAATATTATTGTTGTCCCACCGGCCTAGAACTGTAACATTCTAGACCAAAACTCTTTCTCTGTTTGAAAGGTAATTTTTATAGATATTGTATTTTACACTTACGTGAGGTGAAGTGATCCTTGTTCTAAGACCCAAGCCTTAGGTATTCTAACGGGGAGTTAGTTGCCTTTGCTCCGTGAGAAAAAGAAAAGACCCAAGACCCGATCTAAGACCCAAGACCGTAATTTATTAGAAGTATAAATACTACACCAAGGGCTACAATGGCTTTGAGGAGATAACGGGGAGTTATTGTCCGAGACAAGTCTTGTAGGGTTTTTGTACACTTATTTTGAGAAAGTAACGGGGAGTTACGTTTCAAGATAAATATTTATATGTTGTAAAGGCTTCTCCGCCTACGCTAAGGAGTGTGTTTAAGTAACAAAATCTCGAGACCGGGGAGGTGCTCGGGGACTGGACTAAGGGGGCTTATATATTTAGTTAACAATATATAAGTGGTCCTAACTAGGATAAAAATCCTTGTGTGGTATTCTCTTTCCCTTACTCTTTACTTTCCGCACTTAAAAATTGAATTTAAAAGGGTAATAATTTTTAAGAGGTAAATGTTGGTCCCTGATATTGTAGAAGGGGGGTTGAATACAATATCTTAATTTAATCGCAGAATATTGGATTTAAAAATATTACTTTAATTTCTCGTAAAATATTAATTTTAATGAAATACTGTTCAAGTAGAAGATATGATTTTAACTTGAAAAGTACTACAAAATTAATATGATGATAGTTTATATAACTGATTAAATGTCTAGAACAATTTTGACATGAATTGTTCTGATTTAACAATTATATTCAAACTTGCACANGTGTTCTAATTTAAACAAATTCTAGATCAAAGCTTAATTAGCTTATTAGTAACCTTCGAAGTCTCCAAAATGCAAGTAATTTAAGATTAGCGTTTAGCTATCTAGCAAACGGAGCGGTTATTAATAGTCACATTGTTTAGCACGAAAGTGTTAAGAGTGACTAGGCTTTTTAATATATTCATATAGAATATATTGTACCATTTCGGTATTACTTATACTTAACGTATCAACTTTTGTCATCGAGATATCCTTGACTCAAAAAGTTGTACTTAAGNAACAAATTTCTAAATTTGAACTGTTTTTCCAATCCACTGAAATATGAAGCCAAAACCTCATATTTATAGAGGTTGTAAAGCTGGTATGACTATTCCAATATGACTCTTGAAAGATTAGAAATAACCCTTGTATGACTCTTGAAATTGCTGGGCATGACTCTTGAAAACTCGGTATGACTCTTGATAATTCGGTATGACTCTTCTTAAAGTCATATTCGGTATGACTCTTCTTAAAGTCATATTCAGTATGACTTTCAAAGAATCAAAGCTCGGTATGACTTTTCTTTCTCCAGCCTTCGGTATGACTTTCTGTAAAGGCATTCGGTATGACTCTTTGCAAAGTCATTCGGTATGACTCTTTGCAAAGTCATTCGGTATGACTCTTTGCACCAGCCTTCAGTATGACTCTTTAATAAGTCAATTGAATTATATTTAAAAGTCATATGAAGTCATATCTTTTATAATAAATTAATTCTATAAAATGTAATTAAATAATTCATAAATTAAATTAATTTCAACATGAATTAATTTAATTAATTTAATTAAATAATTAATTTACTTAGTAGAATTAAAATATTATTTGACTTATGTAACTAGTCAGCTCTGAGGTCTTTCCGTCTTTTCTTTGTCTTCTATCATAAAACCACTTGAGCTAACTGAAGAATAAATATTATTATAGATGACACACAAATTTACTGTCTGGTTCATTTGTGACATTCTAATAAATATTTTTCAATTATTAACTTTTAAGCTGTGGCCTTCTATTATTCTCTTGCTTTACTGTCTTTCCTCTTCTTCTGGAATCCTTCTGTAGTAGGCACTTGGAATCTTCTGTATCTTCTGAAATACTGCTTCTCCATAAATCCCAACGCTTGAACATATTAATGAACTTCTTCCGGTGTAGAGTAACAACTTCATTAGAACACTTCTGATTTTTGGATTCTTTGTGTCTAGTTGACATTCTTCGACTTGATTCATTCCTCAAATATTTATTACTTACTTAATTTTCTTACTTGAGTTGAGTTGTCATCTATTTATTATAAATAGGCCTTGTCATATGCCTTTCAGTAAAGAAATAATTTTAAAATGACGTTAATATTTTTTAAAAAAGGTAATTAAGTTATTCAACTCCCTTCTATCTTAATTACGTCATTATTACCCATTATTTGGGACCTATCAGGAGGTAATGGGGAGTTACACTCCAAGATAAACTTGTAAGGGTTCTATTTAGATTGTGAGGAGGTAGTTGGGAGTTACGCTCCAAGATAAATCTAGTAGATTTGCTATTGTATTTTGAGGGATTAACGGGGAGTTAAAGTTTGAGATAAATATATAGTGGTTGTAAATGTTTCTCTATCGCTATAAGGAGTGAATCTCTTTATAGTGAGAAAATCTCGAGTTCAGGGAGGGACTCAGGGACTGGACTAGGGGTGAGCGGATCCGTTAGAGGATTGCGCCATGGCAAACTAGTATAAAAATCTTGTGTGTTGTGCTCTATTTATTTACTTTCTTTTAATTTTCGCACTTGATTTACTAGGTGACTAGCAACATTTTTAAAAGAGAAGAGAAAATTCTAAAACGCCAAGCTCTAATTTTTAAAAGGGTATATTAAGTTATTCAACCCCCTTCTAGCTAATACATAGATATAGTACAAATACATCTGTATTTTTATTTTAATGTGATAATCTTTTATTGGTTTGTTTTGTTTATAAATATGTTTTATTTAGATAATTAGTGTTTAAAATCTACACCCAATAATTAATCAAATATTCGGCCCAAATATTGACTAATAACTGATTATCAAAATTTTAATGTTTCAATTTTAATAATATAATATAAATATTAAAGATATTATATATATGCTATAAATAATGAATAAATTTTAAAAAGATTATCGAATAAAAGTATGAGAAAAAAAGTGATAGTAATTTAATAAATAAATATATTTTTGCATTGGTAGATTAAAGAATTTATGATACAATATACCTTATATTTTTTATTTCAAATAAATATAAATTGTTTAAATGTGTAATATATATATATATAAAATTGATATAAATATATTATAACAATAATAATTCTTTATTCAACATAATTCTAACTTTAAAAAAATATTTAAAAAATATTTAAAATTATTAAATTATTAAACCTAACCCAAATACCGACTAATGAAAATTTTAATATTATTAATTTAATAATAAAGTAAAGATATGTATAAAGATTTAATAATATATATTCAACTATCAGGTTTCTGATGGGCAAGTACAGTACACACTAGTATAAAATCTCACTTGATATTTCATTTGTAGAGTCGCCTTAAACCCTAGCTGCCTTCTCTTCATTTCTTGCTATCCTCTCTTAAACCCCTCTTTTTCTCCTTCTTTATTCAGGTATATCTCTATTCTATCTCTTTATTTTCTATCTTTTTCACTATAATAGCTCTATTCTTGTATGTTTGTCTGTGTAATTTCATCAGTCTTTTACTTTGTGAACCACTTTTTGTTGTTGTTTATGTGGGTTTGATTGTGTTATTCATGGTTTATGAACTGTTTTAATGATGGGTTTTTGAAATCTTGAAGTATTAATGATGGGTTTGTGTATTTAGATGTTATTATGCTGTTGTTTGTTTTATGATTTTTATGATATATAGTTGATGGATCTGTGGTTGTGTGTATGTTTTTGATAGATTATTGATAGATCTTGTTGTTGGGTTGTTTTTGTATTGTGTTTTTTGGTAAAGTTTGTACCTTTGTGCCTATTTTGTTTCATGGTACTCTGTGTTTTGGTTAAAAATCTGAACTTTTTGAAATTTTTGAGTTGGGTCTGAGTATTTGTTATTGGTTATGTTGAGAGTGTATAGTAATGCCATTTTGCGGATTAAGTCTTGTTTTATTTGAATGTTATATTACGAGTGTGACACCGTAACATTAATTTTTTAGGTTTTTTTTATAATTTGAATTTCTTTATGATTCCAGTTTTGTGTGTTTTTCCCCAAAGAGACATATTTAAAATTTTCAGTTAATGGTTTGTTTGCTTTGTATTGATTATTCTGAATTTATATTGGAATTAGCAGTAAAATGGCATTCTACAATAGAATTGGAAGCCTTATCAGCCAGACTAATATGAAAACATCATTGCCGTCGATGTTTAATGCCATTCGTGGCATGGCATCCTCTAAGCTTTTCATTGGAGGTATGTGAATGTTAATTTAGTAAATGTGTTTAGTGTTTAAATTTTTTTCAAATCTGATTTATGATTGTCCGTGTTTGTATCCTAGGTCTTTCATACAACACCAATGATGATTCCTTGAGAGATGCATTTTCCAGCTTTGGAGATGTCACTGAGGGTAAGTATCAATTCTTGCTTCGGTAATTTTTTTAAGATATGAACTGGTTACTGATGGGTTATTGTATGCAGGGTAGCCACGCACTTTCTAAGGGGAAAATTGTCCTCTTTTAAGTGTGATTTTTGTTTCGTATAAGTTTTAACATGTATATCCTTTTTTTCTTCATGCACATTTTTGCTAAAATGTTCACTGTTTAAAGTTTTAATAAGCTTTTTCTTCTTTCCCCCCCTCTTTTTTGTTCCAACATTAGTGAGATTTATGATTTTAAATTATAAGTACAATTCTATTAAGATGAATGAAGTACCTAATTTTCACTTTCTAATATGGATTGCATTAGATAGAAGTATGCAGCCTATTTTACCAATTGGACTAGGTTCCATTAGCTTATATTTAACCTTTTTTGGTTATCATACACAGCCAGAGTTATCATGGATAGAGATACACAGAGGTCCAGGGGTTTTGGTTTTGTGAGCTTTGCTGATTCTGAATCTGCTAGCTCTGCAAAGTCAGCGATGGATGGCCAGGTAATCATTACATATATAGAAAATAATTGAATATCTCTGTTCCTAATTCTTTTTTATTGTGTTCTAATACTTTTAATTTGCTTTACAGGAACTGGAAGGGCGTAACATCCGTGTGAGCGAAGCTACCGAACGTCCTCCTCGTGATAACTTTGGTGGTGGCGGCGGGTACCGTGGTGGATATGGTGCTGGAGGAGGAGGTGGTGGTGGATATGGGGGAGGAAACGATGGATTCTAGTTGTATTTCACAACATAGGTATTGTCGAGAGGCAGGAGCAACATAGCAAACGCCTCATTGGCAAATTATCAGAGTTATTAGAAACTTTAATATTCGTTCTTATGTTTGTTTCAGTTACTTTAGGAAGTAAACTTGATATGCATGGAGAGAACCATGTAATCAAATTTAGTAGTTTTGTTATTTTCTGGATCTTTGAACTCTGAATGTGTGGTTTATGCTTCAAGAAACAATATTTTGCCGTCGATATAAATGTATTTTGTCTCCCTAGTGTTTACATTGTTGTGTCAGTTTGAAAGCTGAGTTTTAACAGATTACAGAAGCTGTCTAAACACCCTCTTCGCCTGTCTAAATCAGAATGGACATGTGATCAAACATTTAAATAGATATGCAACATACATATGCATTATTTTTCATATTCTTTGAACCAATCCATGCTCATACAGTTTTTATTGTTATTAGCAGAGGTACCTATGATTTTTAGATGTGCCATGTTCGCCCCAGATTTTAAGTATGAAGATGTATTTTTCTAATATTATTAAATTATATCTTTTAACGAAATTTGAATACAAATATAGTAATATCACACAAAAATTTAATAATACGAAAATATTCAATCAAATATCATCTTGTATTTTTCTAAAATAAGTTCTCAAATGAAATATATAATTTACTGAAATTCAATTTTCTTATTAAATATTTTTGAAATGATTACACACTTCTCGCAGACTCGTTTTGGCCCGATTTTAATCGAGATTATTTATTTAAAATTTTTAAAAACTGTCAAATTTTTGGTTAAATTTATTGTGACTATTTTTTGATTTTCTTTTCGATTTTGGTTCGGTTTCGATTTTTTTATTACATACTCCCCTTTTTTTGGTTGCACTTCCACAGTTGCATGTGATAGAAGCCAAGACTCGGGCTTGTCTTGCAAATGTTACATGTGAACTTCAAGTCTACAAGTGAGGTTAACTAATTATTTATTCTATATCACATGTTTATATTGATGATGAAGCTTTTAAGACCTTTCACACACACATTTGTTGTGTGGCCTCTAAGTTTATTACATAGCTTTAGGAACATTACAAACTCAAATGTTGTTACTAATATACAACACCCATGTGTAAATATTGGATACAATAACAATTTTATTATACCCCATTTAAGCCAATTACTAGATAAATGCACTTACTCTAAGGACTTGAGAGCTGGCCTTTCTATTCATGCTTATATGATAAAGTTTGGATTTTTATGCTTCTGGAATAAAGTTCTTAATTTGTATTGTAAATGTGGGGAGTTTGATGTTGCTAGGCACCTGTTTGAGGTAATGCCTGAGAGAAATGTTGTTTCTTTTAATACCATGATTTTGGCTTGTTTGCGAAATGGGTATGTTGTTGAAGGTGTATCTCTTTATTTTGAGATGGTGAATGAGGAGAAGATGAAGCCGGATAATATCACGTTAGCGGGGTTGATTGGAGGGGGAGGGGTGTGTTTGAGGGAGGTGTTGCATGGTCAAGCGATTCGTTATGGTTTGAGTTCGAATGAGTTTGTAGGGAGTTCTTTGATTGATGGGTATGCTAAAGAAAAGAGATTGGAAGATGCTATTAGAGTGTTTTATGAGATTGATGTACGAGATTTAGTTTCGTGGAATGTTATAATTGATGCTTGTGTGCAGAATGATGACAAGGGTCATGCTTGGGAGATTTTTATTAACATGTTTCGTGAGAATGTAACATATGATGGGTTCACTTTGACGAGCATTATGAAGACTTGTTCAGAAGCCAGAGATTTAGAACTGGGGATGTTGGTACATTGTTGTGCGATAAAGAGTGGTTTGGCTTTTGAAACACCAATTAGCAATGCCCTTGTTACAATGTACAGCAGATGTGAAGCAGGAATGACATCTGCAACGAAAATTTTTAATGGACTTCTTGCACCGAACATCATATCTTGGACTGCAATGATTGCTGGATTCATGCAAAATGAGAATAATAAAGAATCAGTTGGCTTTTACCGTTATATGCTCAGGTTAGACATAAGAGAAAATAGTTTCACCTTTGCTAGCATTCTTCCAGCATATAGTAATTTGGCAAGCCTCGAGGAAGGGAGGTCAGTTCATGCTAGGATAGTCAAATCAGGGTTTGAGTTTGACCTTTCAGTAAACAATGCTCTCATAGATTTGTACTCTAAATGTGGGAGTTTGGACGAGGCTCACTTGGTTTTCAGGACAATGAGGTATCACGACAGGATCTCTTATACAACAATTATTACTGGACTTGGTCGGCATGGTGAAGGGAAAAAGGCTTTTGAATTTCTCCAAGTTATGTTGACTGAAGGAATAAAACCTGATGATATTACATTTCTTGGGTGTCTATATGCATGTAGCCATGGTGGTCATGTGAATGACGGGATGCATTTATTTAAGGTTATGGTAGATGTTTATAAAATTAAACCAAGAAGGGAACATCTTTCTTGTGTCGTTGACATGTTAGGTCGTGCTGGTAGGTTAAAGGAGGCTGAGTTGTTTATTGAGGAAATGGGGATCGAATTAGATATTTTTACATGGGAAACCTTGCTTGGTGCTTGTAATCTTTATGGAGAAATATCATTAGGAGAGAAGTCTGCAAAAAAGATAATGGAATTGCATCCAGAGAGGCCTGGAACATATGTGTCTTTGGCCAATATATATGCTGAAAATGAACTTTGGGAGAACAAGAGGGTGATAAGGGAGAACTTAATCATGAGCGGGTCAATAAAGGATGTCGGATGCAGTCGGGTATCAAGTCAGAGATTGTAGACTTAGATCCCCATTTTCTCTCACTTATGCACGTCTCCAGTGTTCCTCTTCCACAATCTCTTGTAGAAAATGAAGAGATTATAGAAAAGAAAATCATCTGAACCTGATCGAATGACTGGAGGATACACCAAACCATGCACGGGAAAAACATAAAGCCAAAGGTGGGTGCTCTTACTCTGTTCCTTCTGATCGAGTGACGGGGGAAGAAGAAAGACATAGTGGAAGACACAGGCCTATTATACATGTGCAAATAGAACTCTAGGAGTTTTGAGTTTATGCTGGGTTTAAATGAAAAAATAACTATTTTTTAAATAATTATTACAAAAATTCTTTCAAAAAAATTATTATTACAAAAATGACAAATTTTGAAGCATCGACCAAAAATAACGATTGAAATATGCATTTTGAAAAGGGGTGTACCGTATATATGATACACACATTTCTTAGTTGAGTGTTTAAATTTTTTCCCCCTAAATATATGGGATATGCATTTGAGAAAGGAGTATAAAAAAAAAGAAACTCATTCTTCAATTGCATATCACATACACGCATTTCAAATTTTAGTGTTTAAATGTATATTTTTTGCCGGTTTTTTTAAAATTATCATTTTTGTACACATATACCCAAAATATAGTATTTTTTTCATTATTTCCGATTATGCATCCTTAAAATATAAATACAATCTACAAATTACTCGATCCGATCAATAACGAATATTGATTTAGTATGATTCGGTCTATTAACAATCTGATCCAATTATATATATATATACACACACACACACACACACATATATAATAGTTTATAATCAGTGTGATGCACAGATGCATATGATTTAATTAATATTTTATTTATATTATAATAATTATTTATATAATTTTATTCTTTCAATAATTAACATATTAACTTATAACTGATTTACTAACATATTAAAAGAATATGTGAAACTAATTATAATAATGTCTATATAAAATAATATTGTTATAATATTATTATGAGTTATGACAAATATTAGCTCTTTAATAAGGAGATTAAAATCAGTTATATTATTAAAGAAGTGATTTATATTATTATTAATATTTTATAATTTTGATTCACATCACTATCTCTATTTAATTAGTTAATATGAGAAATTGAAATGAGTTTAGTAATAAAAATAATTTTTTTGGATTTGTTTTTTTATAGTGGTTTAACTTTATTTAATATATAAAAATATTATTTCATTTATTATTTTATTATTATATTATTTATATTTTAATAAAAAAATTTGTATATTTATCTTTACATTTTCAATAGTGATGTTATTTGCCCTTGACTACAAGAAGTTTGGAGGGGGGGTTTGAATACAAACTTAAGAATTAATTCAAATTCTTGCGAATTTAAGTTTGTTCAAGATTTTAGTGTGTTTGGAACTGTATGGTTAAGATAGAACTAATTGAACTAAGAGTGTAATACTTATAATATTGAAAACAAGACAAACAATATAAAAATTACTAGTGGATTGATTTTTTTCACTAGTATGTTTTTGCTTTCAAATAATCTTGGTAAAATTACCAAGCTGCTAACAAAGTGTTGTCCTTGAACTAAAATGCTTACATTCACTCACACTTTACTACAATAGACTACTAACCACTATATAGTAGTTTTCTTCTACTTCTATTTCCTATCAACAGATAACATTATAAGATACACTTTACAATGTTTATATGAAAATATAAATTAGTTACTTTCACAGTCTTCATTAGACTTTGTCTAGTCCTGAAAATATCTTTGTCTTGATCCATTCCTTGAAGACTGTGTTGCCTTAAAAGTCTTCACAATCCTTATAGGACTGTCTTCCATTGATTCAGTTTCTGCAAAGTTCACATTCCTTTTGTCTTTAGCTAAATTGGGAAACCTTAATCAATTGATAAATGTTGTTAAGCTTATCAGTTGATTCTCCTTTGCTCATCCATCAATGGATATGATATTCATTGATCAATTGACGTATCAATGGATAGTTAGATTATCCATCGACTTATTATCCAGTTATAGTCCTTTATCCGTTGACTGCCTTTATCCGTTGATAGCCTTTATCCATCGAGTAGTATTTTTATCCATCGACTTCAATATCTGTTGATCACTTCATTTGTGAGAATTCTGACTTGGAATATTTATAATTGATCAGCCATTCTTCACATCCGTTGAGAAGCTATAGATTGAAGTCAATAACATCAGTCGATTACTTCACAACATCCATCGAGACAATACAATCAATTGATAATGAAACATAAATCAAATATTACAATCCAATTTATCAGTTGATAAACAAGCTTCAACTGATAACTGGTTTCATAGTCAATAGATATTTATAAGTCATCCATTGACTAGTTACAATAAAATTCAAATCCCTATTGTAATTCTAAGTAATTTTTATCATTAAAACTCATAATTCCTAATAAGTGATTTTAAATTTTATAATATATAAAAATATTATATTATTATATGTATTAATTAGTTTATGTTAGGAATCAATTTGTTTTGATGATAACTTAATACTTGGATCATAATCTTACTTTATAATTTATAACTAATGAATGAATATGTGTTCTACAATATCCATTAATTAGAAATCCTATTATCAATTAATATATGTTCATCAATTGGTAAGTTGGATATGTATTTTTATAACTGTAGCAATTAGTCAGAGTTTATCCATTGAAGTATGTATTTAATCGATGGATAATCCTAACTGGGTCAATTGATGTCATTATTTCGATTGATAATTGATTGGATGGAATTTTGAATTTCGAATTTTTTAAACATC
>QRFB01005429.1:4184-40553 GCA_008931105.1 Oenanthe javanica
GGTTAAAGTGAAAAAAAGTTAAAAGTTGATTGATTTTTTTCATGATTAACTCAAAAAATTTTAGTATATGTAAAAATTTCAAAATGACTTTAATACCGAGGGAGTATATATTTACTGTACGGAAAATCTGTATAATAATACAAATTAATTAAGAGATTAATGTTACTGAGGTTATCACGTAACTTTTAAATACACAAGAATGTTATTGTAATAATCATATACAATTATAAAAATACTCCAACTAAAAAAACACTAGCATTTTAGGTACATCTCATCTCAGTAACTTTATTCTCGTTAATTAATTTTAGGTTACACAACAGCTAGCTAGTTTCTTTAATTGGCGCGGTTAAAAGTATATGTTTCACAGAAGGTCAACTGATGTAAATAGATGAGAAAGTCTAAAAAAGAATATAGAGCATGTGATATTGTATCGGAATGATCCGAGCCTGATTAGAATGGTGACTTGTGAAACATGGTCCTTAAGTGTGGTGTGGCCATAGTTGATTATACATAAATGCCGTGCGAGCAAAGCAACAAAACGAGGAGCCGAACTTCAACACTTACGTTACATCCTTTATTCTTTCTTATCCTAAAAGCCAACAATTTCTACTCTTATCCATGCGTGCACACACACATACAATACAACACATGTATCATGTATGTGTTAGTTGAGAGATGTATACCATTATTTACATATATTGTTTTCTCTTAAAATAATTAAGATGAATTAAAGTTAGTGGCAAGTAGTAATATTCATCACTTTTCGTATAGATTCGAGCTTTACAACAAGAGGGTGTACCATTAGTTTGTTTTTCTCATAATCTTGTTTGTATTTATACGCAAAGTTTGTTAATAAGTAAATATCAACTTAAATTAGTTATTTTTTTGCTAAAGTTTAAATTAGTTATTTATAAACTACTAAATTGAAGAACAAGTGAGATTTCAATTCTACTTCATTTTATCAGTAATTAGTTCAATTACATGAACTATTTAATTTATTTTATAAGTAATTTATACATTAGTGTATGTATTTTTATCCTCAAGAATCTTATAAGAAGGGTCAAATAGAGTCAACGTCGTCAACTTTCAAACCACATCCAAACGTTTTAACGTAATGAAGTACGATTTCGATGATTTTTAAAGGATCCTAATCCCTTGTAATCACATGTCACGACCAGTTAACGAATTTTTTTGCTGTTGAATGGAACCAGAAACGACCTATATTTTAAAAAAACTTCTCCTTTTCCGCATTTAAAAACTGCGAAAAGATACTCTTTTCGTGCTTTTTATTCAAGAAAAGACGGATTGAATTAAACGACATCTATTAAAGATTATAACGACATTTATCCTTTTCGCGCTTAAAGACCGCGGAAAAATGGGAAATAGACTCCGCCCTTAAACCCAACAGTGATGAACCCATAAATGGGTTAGTAGAGAAGGAAGGTGAGAACCTACTGGGTGCACCCAGGTTCAAGAAACTTGATAATGATCGATTCAAGTGTGTTGAAACTGGTCATGAATTGCCTGCTCATGCCAAGGACTCTTATGCTCAGACCAAGCACCGGGTCTCACTGACTCTTTTTTGAAACGTAATAAACCCCCTTTGAATATGTTTCAACAAGCCCGCTTCTTTGTCTTTTATTAGGAAATAAAATTTTCATGTGGGTCAGTTTGTAATTGTGTGTTTGTATACGTAAAGATTGTGGTAAAGGATTGTATCTTTACAACTTGTTTGAGTTTGTATGTGGATCAGTTTCTGGAATATAATTATGTATTGTTTGTGGGAGGGGGGATTGTTTTTTTACAGAGCTTGCTTAATTTTGTGGAATGGAAGACAAGTTGTATGTGTGGGGGAAATCGACCATTATCAAGTTCTTTAAACCAGGCTAAATAGTCTTTCCGCTTCGCGTGAAAAGAATAAATATAGTTTTGTTGTTTAATAGATGTCGTTTAATTCAATCAGTATTTTCTCGAAAAAAAATATGAAAATACTATTTTTCACGATTTTAAGTGCGAAAAGTGAGAATTCTTTTTTAATTTGGGCTGTTCCCGATTCCATCCAACGGCAAAGAAACAACATGTTCGTTAACTGATCCGTGACATGCGATTGTCAGAACGAGGACTCATTTTTAAAATATGAATCAAAATCAAAATTTTACTTTGAATCTCCGATTAATGAAGTAATAATGAATTCCATTTCCGGGCCTGACGAACGAAATTTTGAGCCCATTTTGTCACTCGTGTTTCATAATGAACTTGAATGATCCAATATATTTTTGGATCTTTGGGTCTACATTCTTTTAAGGCCGAAAGCCACAAGGTCTACAGACCGAGACTATGCGTTTCACAGCTCTCGAGAAAAAAAGACGGTAGAAATGATTATAAAATGAAGAGTGCTCGATGCAGAAAAATTATAACTCTACTAGAGTATTAAATTTTGGTTTAGCTTTTTTTTTTGATAATTTTTTTTTGGTTTAGTTGAATTATTAATTTCTTACCGTATGTGTGGGAATTAAATTTAAATTTTAGATTGCTCGAGGTGGTTGGTCGAAATTCTCAAAATGAAGATAAAATAATCTCTTGTTTATTTTTTTTTATCCCATATCACTTGTGTATTTCTTCATTTAATATAATATTTTAAATAAAATTTTAATATTAAATTATTAATTTATTAGTTTCAATGTTGACTTTTATTTAAATACATGTTAAATAATGTGATAATTATCATCAATAAAAGTGGAAAAAAATTATAATACTTAATGTTTTTAATATATATTTAAAAATGTCAAAATAAATTACTAAAAAGAGATGAATGAATTATATTCAAATCGAAAAACAAGAGAGTTAAACTAGATATCACCCTCTCAATGTCCACTAAAATGCGACAAATGAAGTAAATCTTCGCCTACATAGTATACACTAATACACTATCTACAAATTAGGAATAAATATAAACAAGTTAAACATACGTGTGCCCCAAAATTTTAACCTATAATCTTTATGTTTTTTCATTTCCAGTTTTATGATCACTTGTATTATTTTTTATTTGCTCAATTTTTATATTTAATATATAAGTGTAATAAGGTTATATTAATTACTTAATATTACTTGTTTATAATATTTTATATTCATATGATATTTATATGGATAATGAAATTTTTAATAAACTATTATCTCTTTATATTATATCAAATAATTTAGATATTATGTTTGATTTTTTTTACTATTTAGATAAGGTGTTTATTAAAAAATATGCTTATTCTTTCACACATGTGATTTTTTATAAAAATATATTTTTGAGATAATTTTTTTTAAAAAAAAGATATACTTTTATTTTGTCACTTAATGTGAAATAAGCTCAATTTTATTAACACAAAAAATAGAACGCAATACAAAATCTAATTATATTGAGATTTTTGTATAATATACTTTTTAAACATAATTTTGTTCAAAAAAAAAATAAATATAATAAGTTTTGTAAATAGTTTAACACATTTATATAACCATAATTTTTCAATATTATAGAAATAAACTACTATAATTTATAAAATATTATTTTTGAAAATGACGTAGAAGATAGATCTTTATCCGTTTTAAAACAAGGATGATAGATCTTTATCCGTTTTAAAAAAAGGATGATAGATCTTTATCTAAAATTAAAAAAAAAGAAAGAAGAAAAGTATAGAAATATAGAATTTTGAAAGCAAAAAAGTGATGAGTTCAAAAAATACAGTGAAACTGGACCTGTTGCTAATTTGTAGGCGGCGAGTTTGTAATTTATAGAAGGTATGTACGATTTACTCAAATTAAAAATATGATCTAATGTCCGAATCCTTGCAAAGCCCGGTCAAATAGATGTATTGAACTCAAACAACACATGCACGATCTGACACCACCATTAATGCATATCATAGAATAGCATTGAACTTTATACGAGTAATTAATTACCGGCAATACCACAAAAATAATTAAACCGTTGAAGTTCATTTTATAAATGTAATATCCAACTCGAAGATGAATAATTAATTATATATTGTTCAAAATAATCAACTCCTTGTTAATCACTTGATTAGGAATGTTATGACTTTCCACAAACTCAATTACTCCTAAGCAATTTGTTCGGGCCAAAGTATAAATTAGCAAGTGTAATAAACAGATGTACATAACATTTAATAGTGTATCTCAATATTGGATGATTGGATGAGCTGGTGAAGCAGTTGGTGCCAATAAGATAAATATATATATAGAAAGTAAAGTCAAATATCCTATCTTCTTGTAAAATGCTAATTTGCAATAGAAATATTACACTTGATTAATCATTGCTAGCTTAATGCATATAAAATACTGTACGTGCAAATTAGTGCGATGTCATGTAGTGACAACTGTTGTACGTTTAAGGGTTTCTTAATTAAAGATCATAACTTAAGGGCCTATAAAACGGGATATTACTCGACATATTATTTCATCACAAAAACTAAATATATAGTAATAAGTACAAGCTTATAACTAGCTTTGTGAATCAAATGGCTACTTTAAAATTTTCGGTACTAATGTTAGTTTTGGCTTTTGTATTTGGCATTGGTAATGCGCAGGGTTTGAAAGTAGGGTTTTACGAAAAGACATGCCCTAGTGTGGAGAGCATAGTTAAGAAGACGATAGATCAAGTCATAGCTGTTGCACCTTCTCTTGGCGGCCCTTTGCTAAGAATGCATTTTCACGATTGCTTTGTTAGGGTATGCGAGTATAATATACACATGCATTTTCTTTTGTACGTGTAGAAAATAACGTGTTGCCATTGTCATTTACAGGGTTGTGATGGTTCAGTGCTGTTAAACTCAACACAAAATAGTCAAGCCGAAAAGGATGCTATTCCCAATCTAAGCCTTAGAGGGTATCAAATCATAGATAGAGCTAAGTCAGCTGTCGAAAAAGCATGTCCTGGCGTTGTTTCTTGTGCTGATATAGTTGCCTTGGTAGCTCGGGATGCAACTGTAGCGGTATCCAACGAAATCAATTTTTTTTATATATATAGCTATATATAGCGAATTAATCTTTTATTTGTTTAATTTCAGTTGAAAGGTCCATCGTGGGAAGTAGAGACCGGGAGGAGAGACGGACGAGTGTCGATATTGTTTGAAGCTTTAATAAATTTACCAAGGCCATCTTCCAATATAACTACATTGGTACAAGCTTGGCAACAAAAAGGTCTAAGTCGAAAAGATCTTGTTGTGTTATCAGGTAATTTAATTAATTTCAAAGAATAAATTTGAATAATGCATACAATATTTAGTTGGTTGAATTAATCAATATGATGAATTTATTCTACACATATTGTAGGTAGCCATACAATCGGAACTTCACACTGCAGTTCATTCACCAACCGTCTTTACAATTTTACTGGCAAGGGTGACACCGATCCAAGTTTGGATTCAGAATACATTGTTAAACTGAAACAAAAATGCAAACCTGCGGATCAGACGACGTTGGTAGAGATGGATCCGGGAAGTTTTAAGACATTTGACAAAAACTACTATTCCCTAGTGTCAAAGAGGAGGGGACTTTTTGAATCTGATAGTGCCCTACTTAATGACCCCAGGACAAGGACTTATCTTACGCATCAAGCTAATCACTTCAAATCAACTTTCTTTAAGGATTTTGGTATTTCTATGGTCAAAATGGGAAGAATTGGAGTTCTCACAGGAAGTGCCGGTGAAATAAGGAAAGTCTGCTCTAGGGTTAACTAATGCCTATATATATATAGGCGTGTGTGAAATTTACTATCATTTAATTTACTGTACGTAAATTTGTGTGTTGAGTTGAGGCATATATCCTCATTTCCCTTCCCTTTGTGATAATAAAAACATTCTTCTGACTTGCCATCTATTTTGCAATTACGTACTCACAAGTCACAACTACCAAAATGGAGTAACTACTTTGAATATTCAGTAGGTTCCTATATTAATTAATTTCCATGGACAAGAATTGATCTAATTTAATTGGTCCTACACAACTATTATAAAATTGTGGAAAGATACTCTATGAAAGTTCCACATGGGATTATCTCCATGATAGTATTCAACAACCTAACCTACACATTGTTCAAGTCAGAGGATTAACGGATCGACTAAGAAATTAATAATCCATGATCTGTATAATTACTTTTTAATTCATTGCTACAAAATATCAAATTTAGGACTAAATAAATTTTTTAAAGAAGAAATAATATTTTGAGTACACTAAAAAGGTAAATAAAAAAAACTAATCAAACTAACTATGTACAACAGGATACAACAGTACTGTTTTGAATTTCAAAAAATATATATTCTAGGTGCAAAATATATAAAATTAAACATGGAAAAAAAAAATGAAATTGTGAAACGCAAGTAAGCTAGAGGTGCTAATTAAAATTGCCAACATTGACAAATCATAAAAAGTTAATAAAATATTTTCTCTTTATTCAATAATATTTTGACACTTTTTCTAAAAAAATTTACTTCAATGGTTGTCACTCAAAATTACTATAATACATGTATAATGTTTATGACTTTAATGTGATTTAACACATTTTTACCAATTCGGAGGTGTCAAAAGTTGTCACCAATCGGAGATGCTCTGAATTGTGGCATGCAAATGGGAAGGCATATATGTCCAATATATCTTCATCGCCAAAACGCTGATATATATATCTTTTTCCAGCAACTTGCAAGTCTGGTCTCAGGATTGGGTTGTTAGAGCTCTAGTCTTTTAAGGTGGTCTAGACTCTAGAAAGCAACTAGTGTGGTCCTATATATGCAAGAATATCTATATTATAGGCATATAAAAACTGTGCATGGATTTATACTTTTGAAAACAATTACCCTTGAAACTAACTCTCAAGTTAGATTATCAATAAAAAAATTATCATTCAAGGTGCTTTAATCCCGAATAAATACTTTTAATCCTAATATATATATCCTCCCAGTTCCATCAATTGACCGTAGTTGCTCTAATGGATCAATCAAAAGGCTAATTTATTTAACAAGAATTGTGCACCACAACATACACGTCGTGGATAAATGTTCTGGTCAGCATGTAAATCTTTGACGTATTATGTATATTTGAATTTGAATATTAGTCAATGTGGAATTTTCTGGGTATATAAAAATCTAGCTCCTCCCCTCCCACCAAACCTTTCAGCTATCGCTGTGATGCTCACAATTCATCCAGCAAATCTTAACCTCAAATTAAGTCGTATTTCATTTGCTCCTATTATTTTTTGAATCTTTGGTTCCGCTGTACCGTTATCTGCATACACTTGGTAAACTATGATGCCTCATAGCAAGGCTAAAAATATTTCACTTTTAGCATGCTTGATATTTACACACTTGATGATCTTTGTTCCTGGTTTTGCTGAACCTCACTTTGAATTTTGTTCGGGTACCGAGAAGTATGCCCCCAATAGCTCATATGAGAAGTATCTCAACAGTCTGCTTGATCTTCTTTCGATCAACACTCCTAAAGACGGATATTTTAACTCTACATCTGGAAGTGGTGATGATCAAGTATATGGTCTAGCCTTGTGCAGAGGAGATGTTACGCGAAAAGCTTGTCAAGATTGTGTTGCGAATGCAAGTAGAGAGGTCACTAAGCAATGTCCATATTATCGAGAAGCATTCTTATGGTATGAAAATTGCCAAGTTCAATATTCATTTAGCCCGAACTTTGCTGATTTTTATACTGGGAAATTTCCAGATTCAAATAAGCACGAATATTTGGTTGTGGATCATCGCGATCAGTATAAAAAGCAGTTGAAGGATTTGATGAATGACCTTAGAAATGAGGCACTTGGTTCTAAATCTACGTTTGCCACAAAGAAAACTATATTTGAAAGTACGACCATATATGGACTTGTACAATGTTTAAGAGACATCACGAAAAGTTCATGCGAGATGTGTTTGAACAAAGCTTTAGGCGAGTTATATGACAACTGTGGGGATCGTCAAGGCGGAACTGTTTTTAGCAGGAGTTGTAACGTGAGGTTTAGCGTCAACAAATTTTACAGAACAACAACTAGTAGTAAGTGAACTTGAATCGTTAGTTGGCTAGTTAATTAATATACTTAATGTTTGTGCTAAATGATGTACTATTCCCAATCAAGTGGGCTGCCTCGTGTATTAAACAGTTAATTCAGAAATCATACAAGTCCAACTTAAATTCATTTTCCTACAGGATCAGTTAAGAAGATGTGGATGGTTGTCCCAATTACTTGTGGATCGACTTTGGCAATTTTAGTACTCATTGCATGTTATTATTTCTTTCGCTCTCGGAGGATGAAAAAAAATACAGGTAGATTTTCCTACGATGCTGTAAACTTTGTTGAAAAGAGGAACTGATTAAACTTCTGTTATTTGCTTTGTAGATGATGATAACAGCCAAATTGTAATCATGCATAACATGGGTGCTTCAGCCAGCTATGTGATAACAGAGGAAAGTAATGTTGTCGGTGGTCATGACTTGCCCTTTATAGAGTTCTCTATTGTTAAGGCAGCTACCGAGAATTTTTCAGACGGTCATAAACTCGGGCAAGGTGGTTTCGGCACTGTTTACAAGGTACCATTTTTCACTTCATTATCAATTTGTTTTCACGGTAGTTGATTCTTACTAGGCATATTCCCTTCTCTGATAGCGAATTTCCAAAATGGAGTTAACTTCAGGGTGTATTATCGAATGGGATGGACATTGCAGTTAAGAGGTTGTCGAGGAAGTCTTGGCAAGGAATAGAGGAGTTCAAGAATGAGATAATATTAATAGCAAAACTTCAACACAGGAACCTGGTGAGACTCCTAAGTTGTAGCATAGAGGGGGATGAGAAGCTTTTAATCTATGAATACATGCCCAACAAAAGCCTGGACAGATTCATCTTTGGTTTGTGCTCTACTTAATGTTAATAAGCAGATATTTGTAATGCATTTATACTGTTACTATACACATGCAACTTCAGATGCAGATAAACGTTCTCAACTTGGATGGAATAAACGCCTTGACATAATACATGGTATTGCTAGAGGAATACTTTATCTTCATGAGGATTCCCGACTCAAAATCATTCACAGGGATATAAAGCCTAGCAATGTTTTGTTGGACCATGACATGGTTGCTAAAATATCAGATTTTGGGATGGCAAGGATTTTTGGTGAAGATGAAATCACTGGAAACACCAAGAGGATTGTTGGAACATAGTAAGTTTTTATCTTGGGTGTTTCCCTTGTGACTCTTAACAATTTTATTTTAATTAAAAGTCCCAAGAAAAGTTGTTCTGATATTTAAACAGTGGATACATGGCGCCAGAATATGCAATGGGAGGACAATTCTCGGTGAAGTCTGACGTCTTCAGTTTTGGAGTAATCTTGCTTGAGATCATCAGTGGAAAAAGAAATAGTGGCTTTTACCGAACCAAACATGCTCAAACACTCACCGCATATGTAAGAGAATTTACTATGAGAAGAGTCATATTAGACTCGTTAAATAATTTCTCTGTTAAAACTTGTTTTTTGTTATTATGTTGTTCTTAATTTATTTTTTTTAAATAGGCATGGCAGCTGTGGAAAGAAGGAAGAGGGTTGGACATTGCAGATGCATTGTTGACAGAAACATGTCCTGTGGCAGACGTTGAAAGGTGCATTCATATTGGACTTTTGTGTGTCCAGGAAGATCCTGAAGACAGACCTACAATGTCATCTGTTGTAGTTCTGTTCAGGAGTGAAGCCATTATACTTCCTCAACCAGGCCGGCCTGCATTTTCTGTGAGTAGAAATGCAATTGAAATTGCCCAATCTTCAACCACTGATCTTTCTTCAAGTCAGTGCACTGATTCTGTTTTAGCTCCGCGTTGAGGACTTCCATTTCCACATTCTTCTTGCGACTCCTTTTGATCATGATATTCATGTTACATTTATTGTATTCTAATTCATTATACGAAAAGGTGCAACGTAGCACAAATTCAACCCAATTACATACTAATGCTTTCTGTATCCATTTTCTTTTAGTGTGCTAGCACCAATAATGACAAAGAACCAAAAAAGATAATATACATCATATATTCTTGGAACAAGTCTATATATCCCAAAGTAGTTTATAACTTTTAGCCTTTAGGTGAGGTGCTAATATTGTAATATCCCTCGGAAAGTGCAGAGAGTAACTCATCTTCTGGAACCTCATACTATAAGTCTAGACATCGATTTCTAACACTCTAAGACTTCATTAATTTTTCGTACGTGGACATGAACAACAAGACAATCACAAATGTTATCAGCATTAAATTCATTTGGAAAAATCGTTCTACTTGTAAACAAAAAAGTAGTACTGACGAAGGTGGTGCATTAACAATAGTCATCTCATTATAAAAACGAAGAGCTTCATACCTAAGCCTACAGCTAGGATTTGCTATTACACAATCCTATTCGTAAGCAACATCATAAAATAGTTCTAACAAACAAATAATAAGAGAGTCAGTGCACTGCTTTGAAGATATATCAGGGGTTCACTGCATTGAATGTGACTGAATCTATAATTTCTTCCATTGGCACAAAAAAAACGCCATTTTATTTTCCAAACCTTCCCTTAAATATTAGTACTAAAATTGTCATCAGGATGCTTAAGGAGAATAGTAGATTACTGATACTACAGTGAACGACCCTCATAAGATCTTCATGCAGAATTGTAAATGTGAGATTATTTTACTACATCAGGCCTGAATGAATTTTGTGGGTTGTAGATATACTGATGCATTGTTAATCAAGATCCGTAAAACGTTTTATTTAGTCAAATTTATAAACAAGACTGTATCCATTATTTAATGGAGAAAGAAGATATTTTCAAGAAGTGTGTTGATTAAGAAGCAAGTGAAGTCCTATCTATCAGCTTTGATTAGTGTGAATTCAAGGAAGTGCACTGGGTCGTGAAGTGAATATACTAACATCGATCAATTTATTGATGGTTGAGTATCTATAAAAATGCAATATAGGATTTTCAATTTCCAGGCAAAAAGTCCATTGTAAATAATGTTTTCAAGTGTGGCAGCTGACTCTTCAAGCAATAGCTAATACATAATCCAACTACATTGTTTGAAAAATGGCTCTCCTATATGTAACGGAGAGCCACAACCAGACAACCTATCTCATCTCATCTTGCTTAAATTATTCAACTTATATGTGTGAAATATTCCGATATTCAGTTAAAGACATGTTGTAGATGTAGACCTAGGAGATAAACAAATGTGTATAAATGTAAATATATATATATATATATATATATATTACAAGACAGATGAGAGATTATTATTTAAGCAGGTAAAAATGCTCTTAATTCAAGTTCTCTCTACCTCAATATCCCTTCCACCTTTCGCGATTTCTTTCCTAGCTTTTGTTACGTTGCATACCTTGGTCATGGCACAAATGCACGTATATTCAAGTTGTCAAAACAACACATTTTCTTACACCGCTGGTAGCCAATTCGAGAAGAATCTTGATAGGTTACTTCATCGTACTCTTAATATTAATGAGGGTGGTTCTGTTTCGGCTAATGCAAAGAAAGGAAGTTATCCTGATGAAGTATTCGGTCTTCTTCTCTGCAGTGGTGATGTTTCAGAAAAGACTTGCCAGAACTGCATTGATGAAGCAACTGATAAAATACTCAGTGACTGTAGATTTAAGAAAGAAGCAATCATATGGTATGATCAGTGCATGATAAGATTTTCAAATACATCTTTCATCACCACTTTGGAAACAGAACCCTCTTTTTGTGTATATAACAGTGAAGATCTAACAGAATCGAAAAAATTCCTCAAAATGCGGAGAGACGTGTTTAACAATCTTATTGATCACGCAATAAATAATCCTGCTAACCGCATGTATGCTAAAGCTGATGTGAACATCACTGGTGTAGGAAATTTGTATGGTAAGGTGCAGTGTATACCAGATTTATCTCCTTTACAGTGCCGAAATTGTCTTTCATCGGGGGTTGCTAATTTTGATACTTCATTGTGCCTGGGCGGAAAGAGAGGTAAAAGAATTCTAACACCAAGCTGTAACACACGATATGAAGTGTCTCCTTTTCTTGACAATCCCCCAATACAACCACCTGCAGACATAGGTAACAAGATTGGCAGTATTACCATTGGTAAGTTTTACATTTCTTAACAAACCTATGTAGATGTGTTTACTTAATCTCTTCTATGTTTAAACAGTTTTCTACTAATAGTTGTTGGTAAAGGGAGTACTTGACTCTTTTATAATTCGGAGATGTTATTTAAAAGAAAATAGGCTGATACAAGATTTGTTTTTGGTTTTTCAGGAGGAACAAAAAGCAAAACATCGGCAATTGCAATCAGCACAATATTATCAGCAACTTTGGTGATAGTACTTCTCGGATGTTGTATACAATATTACAGCAGAAAGAAAAGAATAGAAGGTTTGAAATGTTACTAAATAGATAATACGAAAATTTATATTTTTCAACTTTAACTGCTCTGTAAGATAATTATGATATGCAGAAACGGATTCCAGCTTTCAAGATCAAGTACTTGACCTTACGGATGGTACCTACTTGTCTGCATGCTTTGAAGGACAAAGTAAAGTGGAACCTGACAAGTTTCCAGTGATCCGTCTAGATCTAATTCAAACAGCGACACAACAGTTCTCTATGGAGAACAAGCTTGGAGAAGAGGGTTTCGGTCCAGTTTACAAGGTAATCACGATGACCATAACAAAGGCTGTATGTTTTTTCAATATGGCTATATATGTCGTCAAATATCCAAGATTTAGACAAGATTGGTCTATCTGATTAGGACGTAAAATGCCTGTTATGTAACTAGACAAACAGGTTGTGGTCATCTAGAAAAGAGTTTTACCATAATTTCATTTCAAATTTCAAAATCACTGGTTTAAAACAGTAATTATTGCCTACATAGTTAGGAATGTTATGTACCTGAGTTAGGAACCTAGCATAACTCCCGAATCATCTATTGACCGCCGAACCTAAACCAGATAGTATTAGTTTTCCAAAAAACCAGTAAAGCATTAAATGTAAATTGGGCCTTCATCTTTAATGTTACTTCTAGCGCTCTTAATACGAAAATCCTCTTCCAGGGTACACTAGTGGACGGAAAGGAAATTGCAGTTAAGTGACTATCCAGAAACTCTGGCCAAGGGCTACAAGAGTTCAAGGCTGAAGTTACTTTGATTGCCAAACTACAACATAATAATCTTGTCAACCTTTTGGGATGTTGTTTGGAAGGAAGTGAAGTGTTTCTTGTCTATGATTACATGCCCAACAAAAGCTTAGATGTCCACCTTTTTGGTTTGATCATCAACTTCCATTACTTCCATTACTTTCCACCTTCTGAAAACTCCTTTAGTGGAAATGAAAATGATAACATACATCTTCTTTTAGATTCAACAAGTGGAGCACATCTAGATTGGAAGACACGACTCAGCATTATTAATGGAATTGCTCGGGGAATATTATATCTGCACGAGGTTTCTCGTCTCAGGATCATCCACAGAGCTGGCAATATTTTGTTAGATTACGATATGCACCCAAAAATATCCGACTTTGGCATGGCTAGAATATTTGGCCGTTCTCAAATAGAGGATAACACGAACAGAGTTGTTGGAACATAGTAAGATACCTTTTCTTCAAATCGTTTTTTTTCCAATTTCTAAATTTTAACATATCCATTTATATACTAAACATACTGTAAGCTACTGGCATGTGAAGTTTACACCTGATATAAATAGTCATTCAATCGTATTATATTATTTAATGATTTAATCAACTGGTGTGAATAGTGGATACATGGCTCCAGAGTATGCCATGGAAGGAATATTTTCTGTTAAGTCGGATGTTTTCAGTTTTGGAGTTCTCGTGCCAGAGACAGTCAGTGGGAGGAAGAATAGCCGCTTTTATCTCACAGGATATGGTCATAGCTTGCTTACTCATGTATGTTCCTAATCATGTGTTTTAACAGAATATATGCTAGCAACCTTATACTGCGATTACATGCTAACTGTCCAATTTTCTCTATCTATTGCTTATGAGTTATATAAAAGCAGAAAGCAAAATATTTCTTTATAATAATATTGGTCCCTACTCCCTAATTTTAATTTCAAATTAGTTAGAAACTACTTAAAAACCTTTTTGTGCTAAAAAAACTTCTTTAAACCTAGACTCTAATGTTTGGTATCGCAGGCATGGAAATTATGGTCTTCTGGTCAAGGACTGAAGCTAATGGACCCAGTATTGTCGGATACTTATGTAGAAACTGAAGTGCTCAAATGCATTCAGATTGGACTGCAATGTGTCCAAGAGGATCCTGCAGATAGACCTATAATGTCTAGTATCATTCATATGCTGGGAAGCTATACGTTGCCAGTTCCTCAACCAACAGAACCTGCATTTTCCGTTGGCCGAGTTGTTCCATTTTCTCAGCAACAGACTATAGACTTGGAATCTTCAGTCTGTGAGGTGCCGGTGCCGGTAATGATATCATCCGATGTTAAGATAAATCATTTTTGATAGGAATGCCGGTCTACGTGATCAAAAGAAGATATTTTTTCATTTTCTCAAAAAGCAATTAAAAGTTAATTATTTAAATTTATCTTCATTATTTATACACTAAAAACTAATTAAAAATATTATATTTAAATTTTTTTAATTGTGAAGCTCGCGAATAAATTTAGACCATTCTTCTAAACTCAAACTCTTTAACTCCTTTAAACTCGACTCGATTAATTTAAAGTGAACTCTATCACCTACCTCCGCTCGTTTTTTAGCCGAGTCAAATTTGAAATTTGAGTTCATTTAATATATACAGTCGGCATGACTTGTTTAAAAATATCTGAACTGCTCGTCTCACTTCGAATTATGGTCCCACTTGTCGGTCTATGTTACACAACATTTTGCACAGCTAAACGCCTGAAATCCTGCATGCTACTGCCTTCTAGTTCCTATATTTCTAAACAATTGAAAGCGGAAGCTTGCCTTAAGTACGAGGTAATGAATTACCTAGACCCACTATACGGAATCTATATGTACCACAGAGGAATGTTTTTTTTAAAAAACTTTTGAGGATTACGATGACATATATATACTGTACTTTTAATCAGAACAGTATCAGTGAAGGCAAAATGTACAGAGACAAAATGTGCAAAACAGTAGAGTTGATGAAAACAATCCGGCAAATTAATCCAATAGCATCACACGCGCACTTATTAAATATATTTTTTTAAAGCACTTTAAGGCTGCGAAACAGGGATATTAGAAACGTAACGGACCATTACGTTTTTGAAGAGTAAAATGGTCAATTCAAGCCTATAACGACTATATTGTGTATATATCGAAACTTTAAACCTTAGTTTAAAACAACCCAGTGATTAGAAACTCAGATTTAATGGCTAATATGTACTATAACGGTATCTGAGTTTAATAAAATTTGAGTTTCTAATCACTGAGATATTTTAAATTAGGGTTTAAAGGTGGAGATATATACAATATAATTGTTATAAGCTTAAATTGACCACTTTACACTTCAAAAATGTAAGAATTCGTTACTTTTCTAACGTCCCTGTTTTGGATGTCTTAAAGTGCTTTAAAAAAATATATTTAACCATGCAAATGACTATTTTTTTATTCCAGCCACTAAAGTGTAAAAATAAAAAACTTCAGGTATGCAAACTGCAATTTTGTCTTAATTAATCACCGTGGATATAAATCGGTGATTGAAGCAAGGTCGATAGAGGAATCCGTTGTCATTGACTTCTCTTTGGATGTACTAGATATGTCATTCACCCTTGAACCCCTGCTGCTACGCATTAAAAACGCAGGCTGTGAAGGTAATGCAAGAATGAGAGAAAAGCTATTCAGCATAAGTACCACCGATGCCATGGTAGGTCTTTCCTCAACATTTTCTTGCACACACAGTAGCCCAATGTGAATACACCTTATCATTTCGCTTATTGTTTCTGAACTGTTTTTTAGCAATAATGGATCTATCACATTTGATGCATTTCCTTGTTGCCAATTCTTCCAAGCCTGACAGAACACAACATGATCAAATGGGATAAATAGTATAACTATATGATATTTAACAATTGATGCATGAACGTAGTGAAAAAGCTTATGTCTAACTCGACTTACAGCACTGGTCAGGTCCTGGACATTCTTGCCATTACGAAAGCAGTTGTTTTTTTGACCACTTACTATCTCCAGAACTAACACACCAAAGCTGAATACATCGGACCTAACTGAGAACTCCCCATACATTGCATACTCAGGTGCCATATATCCACTGCAACACACGGCTAAAGATCCATCAAATTGATATAAGATAAATTCACTAATATATGATCGTTGTGTTCTTAATTACTACTCCCTCCGTCCCACCCAATTGTTTACATTTGGGTTGGACACGGAAGTTAAGAAAATTATATAAAGTATTATGAAAGAGAAGGAAAAGTGGATGAAAGAGAAGGAAAAATGAATAAAGTGGTAGAGTCAATNATAAAGTGGTGGAGTCAATTGATATTTAATTGATAGATTTGAAAAAGTGGAGTAAAACAATGGGTGATAGTAAATTTTATAATATAAAAGTTTACTATTTTAAAAAAAATTTGAAATGTAAAGAATTGGGTGAGACATCCAAAAAAGGAAAGTGTAAAGAATTGGATAAGACAGAGGGAGTACTATGTAGGAATTTAAATAACTTACTATGTCCCTACAACTCTACTTGTATTTCCTTGAGTCTCATCCATGCCGAAGAGTCTTGCCATGCCAAAATCTGAAATTTTCGGATTCATACCCGCATCTAGCAATACATTGCTTGGCTTTAGGTCTCGGTGAACAATACGTAGTCTAGAATCTTCATGAAGATAAAGAAGTCCCCTAGCAACTCCTCCTATAATTTTGCATCGTATCTCCCAATCCAGGAATGAGCGCTTTGTCGAATCAGCTGTAGCAAACCAATCATGTGTCACATTCTATCAAATTTATATGGCATCATAAAAAATCAAGGGTGAGGGGAAAACAAGAGTACTGGCATGCTAGAAATAAATCAAATGGGAACATTTAATAAAGAATGTAGATGCAAGATTACGTACCAAATATGAAATGGTCAAGACTTGCATTAGGCACAAACTCATAAATGAGAAGTCTTTCGGTGCCTTCATAGCAGAAACCGAGGAGCCTAACTAAATTTCTGTGTTGCAGTTGTGCCACTAACAAAACCTCGTTTTTAAATTCTTCTTCACCTTGATCAGAACCTCTTGAAAGGCGTTTCACAGCTACTTCTTGACCACTCTTAAGTGTGCCCTATATAATAGGAAAGAGAATGTAACGTTAAAAAACTTCAAAATAAAAGCATATTTTTCTGGTTTGTGGTAAATTTGAAATATTGACTTGAACACATCTATATTCTTGCCTTGTAAACAGCTCCAAATCCACCTTGTCCGAGCTTATTGCTAGGTGAGAAGTATTTAGTAGCAACTTCTATTGTATCAAAGTCATACTGCAAGGAATCAGAGCTTCTTATATCCTCCACATTGTCATCTGAAGCAAGAAACATATTAATATATACTGTGCAATTTTTATTTTTTTGCTCTAGGGTGTATAAAGCTTTCACTTGCAAAAGTATTAAATCTTTAGAAACACAAAACTTACTCGGCAAAGTTGCAGTATCAGTCCTCTGCTTTGACTTTTTCTTAAAAATGCAAACCAAAATAAGCAGGAGTATAACAAAGACAACAATCACCACTACAATTATACTTACAATTTGCATGATATTATCTTTGCCTGCACAAAGCACAAAAATTTGTTAACTACAAGAGAAATCACAGAGAAAATTTGTTGGTTCTAGGACTTGATTAAATTTTTTCTTCCAGGGGCAGTGAGGGCCATTTCTAACTTAACCCTGGCTTGCCAAAGGACAGTGCCCACTAACACAGGCAGTCCATAAAGATTTATTAAGGGGTCTGGTATAATAGGCTTAAATGTAATTTAAATCCTGCGTTATTAACAATATACAATTCAAATCCTCTTTTAATATATTTAGTAAATTTAACCCTACGTTTTTTAACTATTTACAATTGAAACCTTTTTTTAAATAATTAGTAAATTTTAGTAAATTTAACCCTATGTTTTTGAACTATGTACAATTGAAACCTTTTTTAAAATAAATAGTAAATTTAACCCTACGTTTTAAAACATTTAGTAAATTTAACCTTGACTTTTTAATTTCGGAATAAAATAAATTTTACGACAAAATTTTGAATAAATATTCGTCAAATGCACTATTGTCAATTTTTTTGTATAGATATTATCTAAGCATAATAGATATTTGCAATTATTAGGGTTTTTTCTTATAAAATGGATATTTAGATGTTCTTTTCTATATTAATATATCTATATGTATAATATATTATATATGTTCAATAAAATTTTAATATGTGTTTATATTATTCCATCTTGCCATCACACTTCCCGCTCAATATATTCATGAATGTTCATCACCGAATTTAATTTATTTTCAAAAATACTCTTCGGTGAATATATTCTCGAAAATACTTTTTCGATATAAAATTTATTTTATTCCGAAATTAAAAAGTCAAGGTTAAATTTACTAAATATTTTAAAACGTAGGGTTAAATTTACTATTTATTTTAAAAAGGTTTCAATTGTACATAGTTAAAAAATATAGGGTTAAATTTACTAATGATTTTAAAAATTTAGTAATTATTGTAAAAAGGTTTCAATTGTAAATAGTTAAAAAACGTAGGGTTAAATTTACTAAATATATTAAAAGAGGGTTTGAATTGTATATTGTTAATAACACAGGGTTTAAATTGTAAATAAGCCGGTATAATATAATAATTTTTTAGTAGCAAGATAGTAGAAATTTCATATCTTAATAAAATTATTTTAAATATAATAAACCTATAACAAAAAAAAAATTTACTAAACTAATGTCCAAGTATATGTGAAAAAAAAATAATCACTAGAAAATTAAATTGATAATGGCGAAAAGATATTGAGAAAACTTGAGCAGTGTTAAAGAATTAAGCATGCGTCAAAAATGTTAAACTGAACTATGCGTCAAAGACCCCCTCCCCGGCTCCCCCCTCTGCCGACACCAGATGATATAATCACTATAGCACCTAAAAAACCATCAGAACTTACATGCAATAGAAAATCATCATCTTTATGTTGTGAAGTATTGAAAATCGGGTTTAGTGATGTCCTATCTGGAAAATATGCATTGGAAATTCAACATATCATGTTGAGAATGAGTTAAACATATTTACCTTGTGAAGGCGCTGATGACAATGGTGGAGGCAGCTGTGGCTGTGGTGATGGTGCATCAACCATAGTCGTCTCATTATAAAAACGTGCAATCTCAAACCTAAGCCTACAACTTGGTTTCAAATATTGTGCTCCTATGATTCCATCTGGAATATTTTCTATGGCCTTGTCAAGACAATCATGGCAGTCATTTAGAGATAAATCAGGAGTGCACTGCATAAGCGCATAAATCGTCGTATGATCTGGTCCAGTACTTCTATTCCCTGTGGCAAACTTTCGTCGAATTGCTTGTTCCCTCACATCATCTAATAAGGCTCTAAGGTCTTTACTAAACTGAAGTGTATCAGTTGCATTTGTTGCATTAATTAAGAACTCCCTGGCTGGCTCCTTTACTAGGTTGTTGACAATCGAATTATTAGAGTACCTTAACATGCACTCGTCGTACCACTCCACAGCTTCCTTCTGGTTAGGACATAGCTTTCTTAGCTTGTCCACTGAGTCTTTCACACAGCTTCTGCATATATCGGGTTGAACATCGACCCTGCATAGCACGAGCACGTTAACTCTGTCCACGTCTTTGCCCACAGAGGCATCATAGAAACCAGAGTTGCTAGTGTTTGCAGTGGAGTAGAGGTTGGCTAGAGCGCTGTCAAGGTTTGTATTGTAAATACTGTTACTTGTGTAGTTGCCACTAGTTCCACAGGCGTAGTCTACCAAACTGGATTGGCTAAAAGAGATAGTGCTTATAAGAAAACTAAAAATAATTATAGTTGCTGCAGGAGAGGCCATTAGTATCATTAATCTTTTGAAATATGCCAACTAATTTGGTTAAGTACTGTCCTCAGATATATCAAATATCGATGTATAGAATAGTCTTTGCTAGCTAAAGAGTCAGAAGTATGCAGCTTGGCTAATAAAGAGCATGATGTTCTATGTCATGAATTTGATACCATGTATGTTTTCCTATCTTCATCTATCTGCATCAAAATTGTCACACTACAAAAAAATCTTCTAAATTGTCATAATTTTATTAGAGTTTCAAATCTAATTACAAGTTTTTCATATATTTCAAAAAGATAAATCTATTACTCCACTAGGTTCATGTTGACTATTATTTTTATAGATTAGCTTAATCATAATCCTACTTATAAGTGAGTTTCATTCTAGCATTATTAATTTTTACTCTAGATATATTTTCTTAAGAAATATTTATAATCTGACGATGATGCACAACGTGAGAAGTCCCTTTCCTTTTCATACAACTTGTATCATACAACAATCTACCATAACTTCTAACCATCAACGCCCAGTTTTTTTTAATAAAAAATTAATTAATTCCATATTTGACTTGTCATATTTTTTAGTATAATATGAAAATCGAATAAAACATATTTTTATATACAAATATTATTTTATTAAAAATATTATATTATATATATATAATATATATGTTGGTTGAATGTTGGAGTGTTCTTGAAAAGTATTATGTAAAGTGACCCTTTTGAAAATTCTTGGGGAGTAGTAAATGATGAGTAAGAATTTAAAAAAGGCTTTTAAGGGGTTGAGATTATTTTGTATTGTTCTACGAACATGTGGAATGGACAGTTGTAGTTGGAATCGCATTCTCTGTGATTTTTTCACTTCTATTTTTAATAATTTTGAGTTATTTTATTTTCATTCTATGTAGTTTACATAATCACATGCATTGGCGGGACCAGGGCGGTCACCTTCCTCTATTCACAGAAGCATTGGTGAAACCAGGGTGGGCATCTTAACCTGAAGCTTACTCTACTAAGCATTTAGATGAGATAAAGAAGACTAGAATTACAAACTGTATTGAATACAATTGACTGTAGTTGATTTGAACAGGAATGCAGAATATGTTTATATTGTTAGGAATAAAAATAAGACGTAGACAACAGAAAACTTGGACAGAATTTAGCAACACCCTGTAAAATCAAACTTATGAAATAATCATCGTGGATGCAAACCCGTGATAGAACCTTTATCGATAGAGTAATCAATTAATTTGCCATTCACCCTTGAACCAATATTATTCGAAAGCAATGGCAGTTCTGAGACATCGGTGGTCTGCATAAAGAAAGCAGGCTCTGAACGTACTGCAAGAGTGAGAGAGAAGCTATTTAGCATAAGCACCACTGAAGCCATGGTGGGTCTGTCCGTAATATTTTCTTGTACACATAGTAGGCCGATGTGTATACATCTTATCATTTCACCTACTGATCCTGAACTATTTCTCAAAATTTGATCTATGACATTAGATGGAGTCCCTTCACGCCAGTTCTTCCAAGCCTAAAAGAACTCAATATCATTAAATACAATAATAGGATTCAATACTTATGAATGACACATGAACCTAGTAATAAAGTTTATACAATCTTACAAAGCTAAGAAGGTCCTCTGCATTCTCCCCGTTTCGAAAACAACGGTTTTTCTGACCACTTCGAATTTCCAAAAGTAATACGCCAAAGCTAAATACATCAGACTTGATTGAGAACTGACCATACATTGCATATTCCGGAGCCATGTATCCACTGAAATTAACGGATAGAATTGTTTACATAGTTTTCAACTTTTAGATTGAAAAAATCAAATGTATTTCCAGTATATATGATTCGTATGCTTTTGGCCATGAGTGGTATATAATGGTTAAATACTTACTATGTTCCCACAATTCTACTTGTCATTCCTTGAGTTTCGTCCAAGTTAAATAGCCTTGCCATGCCAAAGTCTGTAATTTTCGGATTCATCTCTGCATCTAGCAAAACATTGCTAGCTTTTAGATCGCGGTGAATAATCCGTAGCCTAGAATCTTCATGAAGGTAAATAAGACCCCTAGCAACTCTACATATGATCTTGTATCGTGTGTCCCAGTCCATATGTGAACGCTTCACTGAATCTTTAATGAAATCAAGCATATATCACCAGTCATTGTACCGCTTAATTTGGCATCTAAAACTTTTGAGAGATATATAGGTGCTCTTCAAATTAAGACGGGACATCTAACAAAGCATTAAAGGATAAATCTTACCAAATATGAAGTGGTCAAGACTTGCATTTGGCACAAACTCATAGATAAGAAGTCTTTCAGTTCCTTGAAAGCAAAAACCAAGAAGTCTAACTAAATTTCTATGTTGCAGTTTTGCCACTAATATGACCTCGTTTTTGAATTCTTGTTGGCCTTGATTTGAACCCAGAGAAAGCCTTTTCACAGCTATTTCTTGACCATTTTGAAATGTACCCTACAATATTAAACATAAAACGTCAAAAATAGCTATAGCAAAAGTAAAAAGGTATTATCTATCATTCTTGCTTCTGTTGGAATTTTGATGACCGGGGGCATATTTCACTTCAACTTGTTCTTTAGTCTTTACCTTGTAAACAGCTCCAAATCCACCTTGTCCAAGCTTATTACTGTCTGAGAAGTAGTTTGTAGCAACTTCAACAGTACCAAAGTCGTATTGCAAGGATTCGTTGGCATTTATATCTTCCATATCGTCATCTGAAGAAGAATGCATTCAAGGATAAATCTACAAAAATGACCTTGCTGAGAAGAAATGCAATCACAGCTTTTTTAAACTAAGCTACAAATTCAATTTCAGCTTGTTCACATATTATTTACTTAAAATTTAGCTGCAACAAAATAATAAGATAATTTAAATTCTATAAACAGTACGGTTCTTTCACATTTATATGGAACTACTCAAACGGAAACCAAAAGTTGATTGTTTGGACAACAGGACAAGCAACAAACTTACTCAGGAAAACGCCAGTAGCAGTCCTCTGCTTTTGCTGTCTTTTATATATGCAAACCAAAACAAGCAGGAGTACAACAAAACCAACAATGACAACAAGAACAATGATAATTGCCTTTTGCATGTTACCATCATCTTTGCCAGCAACTACAAAAGAAACATTAGTAAATATAGTTTGAGAATATATAATTTATCCGAAAATATGGAAAGTATCATTTTACCACGAGGCACTGATGACGGTGGTGGAAATAGTTGGCGTGGTCCTGATGGTGGTAATCCATCAAAAACAGTCGTCTCATTGAAAAATGGCGCAACCTCAAACCTAAGCCTACAACTAGGTTTCATTATGTGGGCTCCTACTCCGACTGAACATGATGAAATAATTCTGATAGTCTCATTGAGACAGTCACTGCATTGTGTTGAAGATAAATCAGGGGTGCACTGCATAAGCCCATAAATATTTCCACTTATACTCCGTGGCAAATTTTCTTTGAATAGCTCGTCCTTTCAAATCATCTAACAAATCTGTAAGGTCTCGATTAAACTGAACCATATCACTTGCATTATACCCATTTACATTAACCCATTCAGGCTGTGTTGCTAGGCTATGAAGAATTGAAGTATTTGAGTACCTTAACATGCACTCATCGTACCACTGAACAGCCTCCTTTTGGTTAGGACATATTTCTCTTAAATTGTCAATGGAGTCTTTGACACAGCTTCTGCAGATATCAGGTTGAACATCGCCTCTACATAGCACGAGCGCGTTAACTCTGTTGGAATCTTGCCCTGCGGAGGTATTGTAGAAACCTGAGTTGCTAGTGTTTGCTGCAGAGGAGAGGTTGGCTAGAGCGCTGTCAAGGTTTTTATTGTAAATACTGTTATTTGCATAGTTTCCATTAGTACCGCAGACTTTGGCTACATAACCGGACTGGCAAACACAGATACTGCATACGAAAATAATGAAAAAACTGATTGTAGAGGCCATTACTATTCTTTGCAATAAACTCCAAGATTGCAAAAGAACATCCCCTCCCGGCCTCCCTGATTGAAGATATTCTAATGGTGAAATGGATAATGCTTTAGCCAAAATGTCCAGACTCAAGATTTGCGTCTTCATACTTAACACGTCAACGAGCACGATACTATCTTAAAATTAATGCGATGTCCAATTCAACAATATTCTCTGTTTTTGCTCAGTTGACTCCTAGAAGTTGGTACTTAAATTTATAAATTTTTGTGAACTCCAATACTCTCTCGTTCCGTTTTAATTGTGCATTTTGTTTTTAGTGCGGTCAAATTTTACCAATGCAATTTAAATATAATATATAATTGAAAAAAATCAAAATTTTATATTGTTAGAAAGTATATATAATCTACTTTAAAATGTATTTTTTAGTTTTTTAAAATTATAAAAGAATAATTATTAATTCTTAGTCAAAAATTAGTTAATTTGGCTAGAAAAAAATCAAAATGGACAACTATAGGGAGGATGGAGTAATATTCTTTAATTTTGTTTATTATTTATATTTTTAAATTTAAATATGTGTCAGGGAACATATTAAAAAAAATAAAAAATATTTTATTGATATAAAATAGTTAGGAGTCACATCTGCCTCTTAAATAATTAGAGAAGTGAGAAGAAAAAGATTTTAAGACTTTTTAAGAGTTACGTGAGTCTCTTAAACTCTCTTTTTTTATTATATTTCTTATATTGTAATTTAGAAGTTTATTTGAGGAGAACCTCTTATATAATACTCTCCCCGTCCCCCATTAATTTTTTTCTTTGTTTTTTCTCCAGTCAAACTAACTAATCTATAACTAAAAATAAGATATAACTATAATAAATTAAAATTTTATATTATTGAAAAATATATAATCTATTTTAAAATATATTTTTTAAAACTATAAAAGAACAATTTTTAATTATTAATAAAAAAACTAGTCAATTTGATCATAAAAAATTACTACTCTTTCCGTTTTTTTATAAGCGACTTTGATTTTTGACACACATATTTATATTTAGGTGTTTTGATCGGATAGAAAAAATAATTATTTTTTTAATTTTTTTTTAAAATTAAAATATGGAATCAATATTTTTATTTAGGAAAAAAATTTTAAAATAATAATTTTTAATATAGTGTCAAAACATATAAAAACAAACTGAGGGAGAGGGAGTATACTTCTGGGCCAGCCGGGCTCATGCTGATAACGCGCTAGTCAAAGGTTTCCAACGTGATTTGTGAGCCCTCACAAAATTACTATACATGTAATTTATATATTTTATTAGTTTTAAAAAGTAAAGAAAATTTTAATTATTTTTTAAAATCCTCAAAATAAATTATGTTCCTTATCATAATTCACAAAATTTTTAAAAAGTTTATGAAATATAAGTAATTTATTATCAAGGGGCTAAATATTTTTAAAAAAATGCTTGATATTTTTTATTTTCAAGTGTTTGTATTAAAGTGTTTTTTATTTTAATTTATTGTTTTTGTTTTCTATTGCACATGTTCTTTCTCTTCTAATTTGCGTTTTAGTTGTATAGATTTATATTTTAACACAATTGTTTTTATTTAAGATAATATATGTAGTTTTTGTTTAGTTTTATTTATATGTTAAGATGAGTACATGGTTATTCCTTAAACCTAACCAGTTATTAATTTATTTTCCCTAAATGTATTCATATTTATTACCACTTAAAAAATATTTATACAAAATTTGATGAACAACTAAAATTAATTAAAAAAAGAATTAGTATGTGTATGAAAGAAAAACACAAAAAAAACACAAATCCAAAAAATGTAATTATGTAACAATTACCNTATTTATACAAAATTTGATGAACAACTAAAATTAATTAAAAAAAGAATTAGTGTGTGTATGAAAGAAAAACACAAAAAAAACACAAATCCAAAAAATGTAATTATGTAACAATTACCGAACTTCTTATTTTAAATGACTTTTTCAAAAAAATTAGGTTTCTTAAAAAAATTTGTTTGATAATAATTTTTTTTATTACCCTTGCATTAAATAAAGTTGAGTCATTTGTATATTTTAAGTTGAGTCATTTGTTTGATACTAATTTGTATATTTAAATTAGTCACACATTCGAAATAATAATATAAGTTTAGATTAAATATTTTGAATTTTGAGACAATTTTTTTTTAAAAAAAAATAGATGGGATAGTACTTAAATATTAAGAAAAAACTTAAATTTGCATCACAAAGAAATGAAATATATATTCAGGAAAACCTTTATGGAGAAAACTTAGAGAGCACCATCTCTACGTTGATCATCCTATTGTATATATAATTAGTATTATATAAAAATACCGGCAATAATGACAAGTTAAAACAATAAGAAACTAGTATTCTAATTTATTACTCCTGAAATAATAAATACAATCACTAAATGCAGTCAATTTGATCCAATACAATCAATATATATTATCAATATATTCTACTAACTATTCTACTAAATATTTAATTGAATAATTTAAATTAAGAATTAATATTTTTTAATTAAGATTCCAACAACTATTCAATTAACTATTTCATTTAGTAGAATTTTATAAAATACTTACTACAATATTTAATAGAATTTTATTAGAATACATAGTAGAATTTTATAAAATATTTAATATAATACTTACTAGAATATTTAATAGAGATTTACTAGAATACTTACTAGAATATTTAATAGAATTTTATAAGAATACTTAGCAGAATTTTATATAATACTTACTAGAATATTTAATAGAGATTTAATAGAATATTTACTAGAATATTTAATAGGATTTTATTAGAATAATTAGTAGAATTTTATAAAAAAAACTATTAAAATATTTAATAGAATACTTACTAGAATATTTAATAGAATTTTATTAGAATACTGAGTAGAATTTTATAAAAATTTACTAGAATACTTAGTAGAATTTTACAGAATACTTACTAGAATATTTAATATAATTTTATTAGAATACTTAGTAGAATTTTATAGAATACTTACTAGAATATTCAATAGAATTTATTAGAATACTTAGTAGAATTTTATAAAATATTTTCTAAAATACAAAATATTTTAGAAAATATTTTACAAATATTGTTTTAAAAGTTTTATTTTCATAAATATGATCTCCAAATTCTGCAATCCATAATTTAAATATTAGTATTTTTTTGAATAATTAGTACAACACCTGGTGTAATCTAAATTATTTTAAAAATATTAAAATTTTAATATTAATTATAATTTTAACTATAGAAAAATACATTGTGGAAGAGTTAGTGGAATCTCAATAATTTCAATATTAATAATTATTCTAAAGCATAATTATTATAGAATTGAATATAGTTGAACATTTGTTAAACTCTAAAATAAAAATAACAATAAAATCTTAATAAATACATGAAATATGAAAAATATGATATCATATATATGTAGGAGATCTTGTACTTGATTTAAACAATTTATATATATTAAGTGTATTTTGATTAATGATTATTATTTATGTCAACTAACTAAAGATTGAGTTAATATTAACCATGAGAATAACTAAAAATCAAGGACTGTATCACAGTTTTCTCCAAAGTTTGGGTTTTCTTTTGAACCTTCTCATATATATATATATAGGGGAATGTTAAAAAAAACTAATTTTTTGAAAAAAAAACTAAGGTACTTTTATCAACCGTTCATTTCTAATTGATATGATGATTCATATTAAATTAGACTATTAAATTAGAATATTAGTTTCCGTTGTTTGACATTTATTTACATATTTACAATTTTAAAATTCATCAATGATACTCCGTAGTATTTTTGATGACTCGAGTGACCGTTGTAGTTTGACGAGATAGGGATGATCAGAGTTACTTCCCTTCAACTTTTAATGTAAAATTTAATCTAGTTTATATTTTTAAAATCAACTCTATTACACAAATGTCTAATTTATATTTCAAGATCAACTTCATACCATATATCAATAAATCAATAAATATGAGTACAAACAATCAACAATAAATTTTCTTAAGGGAGTACCAGTTTTATTTTAGAGGGAGTACTAGTTTTCTTTTAGAAGAGTAGATCACAACCCGTGCCAACAGGAGTTTTAATACTATGTTAACAGTTTTTCAAAAACTTTAAGATGATAGAATAGAGTCAGAGACTAATGATCATATATTATTCTAACAAAAATTCTATCAAGATAAAACATCATATTTGAACAGAAACAAACAGTTATGAATTAATCATCTTGCATGTAAATCAGTGATTGGAACTTTGTCGATAGAGTAATCACCAGAATTGTGGCTCACCCTTGAAATAGCATTATCTGTAAGCAATGACAGTTCCGGATCAATTCTACTCGGTATAAAGAAAGCAGGTTCTGATGGCATTTCAAGAGTGAGAGAGAAGCTATTCAGCATAAGCATTACTGAAGCCATGGTAGGTCTCTTTGTAACATCTTCTTGCACACACAGTAATCCGATGTGAATACATCTTATCATTTCACGGATTGATGTTGAATTATTTCTAAGTATTGGATCTATTATATTAGATGCAGTCCCTTCTCGCCAATTCTTCCAGGCCTGAAAGAACTTGTTATGATCAGATATGATAATTGCATTTGATATATAAAAATGATGCATGAACTCAAATGAGTCAATGTACATTAACAGAACTTACAAAGCTTGCAAGGTCTTCAACATTCTGTCCGGTTTGTAAAGTATGGTTTTTTTGACCACTTACTATTTCCAAAACTAGTACACCAAAGCTAAATACATCAGACTTAGCCGAGAACTGTCCATACATTGCATACTCCGGTGCCATGTATCCACTGAAATATACATATATAATTGTTGACAAAATTATGATTTTTACGACACTGAAGAAATTAATATACGATTCTTACACTTTGGCCATAAGTGATACAATTTGGTTAGAAGACTTACTATGTTCCCACAATTTTACATGTGGTTCCATGAGTTTCATCCGAATTGAACAGCCTTGCCGTGCCAAAGTCTGCGATTTTAGGATTCATTTCTGCATCTAGCAAAACATTGCTCGCTTTAAGATCACGATGAATTATCCTTAGTCTAGAATCTTCATGAAGGTAAAGAAGTCCCCTAGCAACTCCACCTATGATCTTGTATCGTTTTTCCCAGTCCATATATGAACGCCTCACTGAATCTTTGACATCACCAACCATAAATCATAATTTATTACCAATCAATTTAGTATCTTAGAAATTTGACAGAAACATAATTAATCATTTTCGAAAGATATCCTAGAGTTTATATTGAATAAAAATGGCCATCAACAAAGCATTGAAAGGATAGATAACATACCAAATATGAAGTGGTCTAGACTTGCATTAGGCACAAATTCATAGATAAGAAGTCTTTCAGTTCCTTCAAAGCAGAAACCAAGGAGTCTAACTAAATTTCTGTGTTGCAGTTTTGCCACTAATATGACCTCGTTTTTGAATTCTTGTTCACCTTGACTTGAACCTGTAGAAAGCCTTTTAACAGCTATTTCTTCACCATTTGGAAGTGTACCCTACAAAAATGAACACACAATGCGGAAAATTACTATAGGGAAGTAACTTTTTTTTTTTTACATAATAAGATTGTATTATGTTGCTTCTTCTGATAACTGAAGTGATATTCTGCTCAAACTCTGTTCTTACCTTGTAAACAGGTCCAAATCCACCTTCTCCGAGTTTATTGCTATCTGAGAACTGATTTGTAGCAACTTCAATAGTGCCAAAGTCGTATTGCAAGGATTCTGTGCTACTTATATCTTCCATATTGTCTCCTGAAGAATAAAGCATATTAGACTTAACTGACAAACATGACAATGCTGAAAATTCTATAACAGAACACTTACCCAGCAATCTCCCTGCAGCAGTCCTCTGCTTTCGCTTTCTTTTAATGATGCAAACCAGAACAATCAGGAGTATACCAAAAGAAGCAATGACAACAACAATAATAATTATGGCTTGGTTATTATTATCATCTTTTCCGGAAGCTGCAATAATATAAAATTTTATTCTGGTAATGTATTATCAATCCGGAAATATAAAAAGGAGATTCATCACTTTACCTGGTGGAAGCAGCTGTGACTGTGGTGGTGGTACATCAATGGCAGTCGTTTCATTATAAAAACGTCCAACTTCAAATCTAAGCCTACAGCTCGGTTTTAATATTTGGCCACCTACTCTTCCACTGCAACATGTTGAAATATATCTAAAAGCATTATCAAGGCAATCACTGCACTGCATTGAAGATAAATCAGGGGTGCACTGCACAAGCCCATAAATAGTCTGAAAAGTCGGCCCCCTTTTATTCCCCGTGGCAAACTTCTTTTGAATAGCTTGTGCTTTCAATTCATCCAGCAAATCTCTAAGGACTTGATTAAACTGAGCCACATCTTCTGCATTACGCCCTTGCAAACTCCGTGTTGGCTCTGTCACTACTTTGTTAAAAATAGAACTATTCGAGTACCTTAACATGCACTCTTGGTACCACACTCCAGCCGTCTTTTGGTTAGGACATGAACTTCTTAGCATGTTAGTTGAGTCTTTTACACAGCTTCTGCAAATATCGGGTTGCATGTCCCCCCTACAGAGCACGAATGCGTAAACTGTGTCCGAGCCTTCACCCACGGAGGAATTATAGAAACCGGAGTTGCTAGCGTTTGCTGCCGAATACAGGTTGGCTAAAGCAGTGTCAAGGTTCCTTTCGTAAATACTGTTACTTGTGTAGTTACTGCCAATAGTTCCACAGAACCCGCCCAACAGATCCGACTGGCCAAGAGAGATATTGCCTATCAGGACACCAAACATGATTACAATTTTTACAGAAGAGGGCATTATAATCATTGTATTATTAACTTTTTTTAAAATAAACTCTAGAATTGCAAGTTTGTAGTGATTTTAGCATAAATGAACAATGCTACATTTATACTAGATAATATGTTCTGATAGACGTGTAGAAAATAAACTCGAGTCAAATTGGACGCCTTTGTATATATTGTTGAGTTGAATGTTAGACGAAGCGTCGTTGGAAATAGTGGTAATTGTCCGAACATGGTTTTGAGATGCAAACAAATCAGATTGAATAAAATAATATACTACAACAAATTGAGTTGAATAATGTCTTAGTATAAAATGATTGTTCCACCCAACATGTACCAGTTGATGTGTGAATTGGAAGTTGTCAAACTGTTTCGTTCCTCTTCTACTTTTTCTTTCTATACACGGACCGCGGATCAACATATATTTTAGTACTGTATATATCACTTCTACAAGTGGGACATGTTTGCGATTTTTATTTCAAAAACTATTTCTTTTATAAAAGCTGAGATATTTCATTTAAATTATAATAATATTTTTATTATTATATTCGAAATATTAAAAATTTTGATATTTGACCACATGTCCAAATTATATACAAATCTATATATTAAATAAAATTCTAATTATGATATGTGAGCCCAAATTATGAATATGTTAATATTAAATAAAATTTTATTTATTAATCCTAACTTATACTTATTATCAAATTAAATCTTTTATTTAATTTAACTTCAAAGAGTTAAAAATTTTGATCAGAAAGAATACCTCACGTGTGATTGTGATTTTGATAATATATTTAGTGTTTTATTTTAAATAATATATATATATTTATTATAATAATCTCTTGCAAAAGAATAAATAATTTATATTATTACTTTTAAAAGTAAGTCCAATAATCAAATACCAATGACGGATAAATCAAAATTTATATTTCAAATTAAAAAATATAATATGAATCCATATATAATTAAAGATGTTAAGGTATAAAATTATGAGTGGTGCTAGGGACTCAAAACTTGTCCCAAAATTTTTCCCAAAATGATGTGGCATGATACATGGTTAATTTTAATTCTTGGGCGCATATATATTCATGTGAGATCCCATATTATTATTAGAACAGTTAACATTTATGCATATGACAACTTAACATTTAAAAAAAAATTGAAAAAATTGTTTGGATCCTTAACATTCCTTTAAAATTACTTCTCATTCAGAATCCAACACTTGTAAACTCATATTTCCAGGGACGGACGTACCTTAGATTAGAATCTCATACATGAAGACAGGGACTGAGCTTAGGACCTTAATCTCTTTTTACAGCCTCGTGGACGGACGAAAGAAGGGAAGTTACAGAATTGAATAGTGAAGACTCGTGAAGTAGACAGCAAGCAGCAAGCTAGGAGATGGGATTCATTCACTTGCATTCCTGCTAGCGCTACAAAAAGCTCCGATCTTAACGTCCCTACTACTGTTGTGCAGCCTTTCCTCGAGCTCGTAGAGTCGGGTTTACCGTTTACCAATAACGGAGGAGTCGCCCCCACCAGACAGGCGCCCACGGGTCATAAACAAATCCACTTTGAAGTTGACTTATTAACATGTCGTTGTGATGTATCATGTGAGATTTATGTGAATCCATTAGAATTTATTATTATTAATTAAATTATAACCAATCATCACATGCATGTCATGAAAAATATTTTGGGAACGAATTTACTTAGTCCGAGGTAAATAATTCAAAACCAAAGCAAAAAATATATAATACAAAGTCATCAAAGTTGAACAATGTTACAAAACCAGTAAAATCAAACACATATTGAGCAAAATATATAGAAATTAAATGCAACATGATCAAAGTTGAACAATTTAATAAAAACCAGAAGATTAAACACGTATTAACAGATCATCGTGGATATAAATCTGTGCTTGAAGCATTTTCAAGAGAGTAATCAGAAGATTTATCTCTGGCTTTACTAGATTTGTCAGTCACTGTTGAATTAACAGACACTTCTGGATCAATGCTGCTGTGCATAAAAAATGCCGGCTCCGAAGGTACTCCAAGAGTGAGAGATGAGCTATTTAGCATGAGCACCACTGATGCCATGGTAGGTCTTGCCACAACATTTCCTTGTATACACAGAAGCCCAATGTGAATACATCTCATCATTTCGCGTACTGTATCAGAACTGTTTCTTAGTATTGGATCTATAATATTAATTGCATTCCCTTCTTGCCAATTCTTCCACGCCTGAAAGAACACGTCAACAAATGCGATTATAAGTTCAGTCGATCAATATTTAATAAATTAGGCATTAATGTACAGAAAAAACATGATCAAACTTACAGAGCTGGCCAGGTCCTTATTATCAGTCTCACCATATTGAAAGCAGTTGTTTTTCTGACCACTTACTATTTCCAGAACTAATATGCCAAAGCTGAATACATCAGACTTAACTGAGAATTGTCCATACATTGCATACTCTGGTGCCATATATCCGCTGCAACGTATGGTTAAATATTTTATTGTAAATCAAATCGTTTTGAGAAAATGATATAAAAATACTATAGCATATGATCATTGTACTTTAGTGACAAGTGCCTAGTAAGATATAATGGTTAGATAACTTACTATGTACCCACAATTCTACTTGTATTTCCCTGGGTTTCATCAATGTCAAACAATCTTGCCATGCCAAAATCTGCAATTTTAGGATTCATGTCTGCATCTAGCAGAACATTGCTAGCTTTCAAGTCACGATGAATAATTCGCAGTCTAGAATCTTCATGAAGGTAAAGAAGTCCCCTAGCAACTCCTCCTATGATTTTGTATCGCTTTTGCCAATCCAAAAATGAACGCTTGCTCGAATCTACAGTGGAAACCAGTCATGTAGTGCTGATTTATGAAATTTAATATGGCTTCACAAACATTTAACAGTAGGGGGAAAACAGGAGGACTTGAGTACTCTCAGGAATCAAATGTAAAAACTAACAAAGAACGAAGAGGTGAAATTACATACCGAATATGAAGTGGTCAAGACTTGCATTAGGAACAAATTCATATATGAGAAGTCTCTCGGTGCCTTCATAGCAGAAACCAAGAAGTCTAACTAAATTTCTGTGTTGCAGTTGTGCTACTAACAAAACCTCGTTTTTAAATTCTTGTTCACCTTGATTTGAACTGCTTGAAAGACGTTTCACAGCTACTTGTTGACCATTTTTCAGCAAACCCTATTCAATCAGAGATGAAAAGAGTGACAAGAGAAAATATCTAAAAAAATAACTTCATTAAGAGACAGATATGTGGCAGAAGNATGTGGCAGAAGTGACTAACAATCAGCGATTTTTTCCATAGTATGATAAATATGAACAAGTTTTCTTTTGAAATCATCTCTGGTCATACCTTATAAACAACTCCAAATCCACCTTGACCGAGCTTATTGGCATCTGAAAAGAAATCTGTAGCTTCTTCTATCGTAGTAAAGTCATATTGCAAGGATTCAACGCTGCTTATATCTTCCACATTGTTATCTAAAGCACAGTACATACGAGAATAGTTGCTTTAAACTGTTGAAAAGTAATTTACTAATGCAAATAACTATATTTGTGTGTGTGTGTTGTTTGTATAAGTTTCACATTCTTTTTAAGTTTTTATCCGCCAGTATGTGTATTCCTATCCCAAGTTTTAAAATCTTTAGCAACGCAAAACTTACTCAGAGACGTCCCAGTAGTACTCCTTTGCTTTGCCTTTCTTTTGTAGATGCAAAACAAAACAAGGAGGAGGGCACTCAAACCAACTATGAGAACAACTATAATTATTGTCCGAGAGGTATTATCATCTTTGCCTGCACAAAGCACAAATTTTTTTGTAAGTAATTGAGAAACAATACAGATAAATTCCTATGTCTGGTCCGTAATTACAATTTTTATTCAAGAAGCAGTGCTAAACTCGCTAGGGGTGGCTCCATCTTAGTCCCAGGCTGGGGGACTAGCTACGTAGATACCCGCTGAAGCACCAGTAATTGCTGATCTAGGCAAACTATAACATTAAACTAAACACTCCAACACATACACCTTATCCTTACTCCTGATAGTTGGGAGACAGACCTTTTGCACTTGTAAAGATATTAGAAATTTTTGAAGATGTTGAAAACTATTTAATATTTATAAATTTTTTGAGAAAGTAAAGAGAAGCAAACCATCAGATTCCACATACTAAATATGGCCGTCATGAACTACTCCACATAGTTCATGATATAAGGGTTCAGGGATTAATTAATATGCCATGGAAAGTCATGCTCTGAGCAGGAAATCTTTACCAGGAGGAGGCACTGATGACGGTGGTGGCGGAACCTGTGACCTTGGTGGTGGTGCCTCAACCGTAATCGTCTCGTTATAAAAACGTGCAACCTCAAATCTAAGCCTACAACTAGGTTTCAAGATTTGGCCACCTACTTTTCCACTGCAACATGATGAAATATCTCCAATAGCCTCATCAAAACAGTCACTGCACTGCGTTGAGGATAAATCAGGGGAGCACTGCATAAGCCCGTAGATAGTCAAAAAATCCGGTCCTCTTACATTCCCTGTGGCAAACTTTTTTTGAATAGCTTGTCCTTTCAAATCATCCAACAAACCTCTAAGGTCTTGATTGAACTGAACCATATTACTTGCATTTTGCAAATTTAACAACTCCCAAGTCGGTTGAGTAACTAGGTTGTTAAGAATCGAATCATTCGAGTACCTTAACATGCACTCGTCGTCCCATTCAACAGCCTCCTTTTGGTTGGGACATAACTCCCTTAGCTTTTTGATCGAGTCTTTCACACAACTTTTGCATATATCGGGTTGAACATCGCCTCTACAAAGCACGATCGCGTTAACTCTGTCAGAGTCTTCGCCAACAGAGGCATTGTAGAAACCGGAGTCGCTAGTGTTTGCGATAGAGGAGAGGTTGGCTAGAGCGCTGTCCAGGTTTTTCTTGTAAATACTGTTACTTGTATAGTTACCTTTAGTTCCACAGCCATTGGCTGCGAGAGTACTGGACTGGCTAATGGAGATACTGCATACAAGAAGACTAGAANAGTTCCACAGCCATTGGCTGCGAGAGTACTGGACTGGCTAATGGAGATACTGCATACAAGAAGACTAGAAATTATTACAATTGCTACACGAGAGGCCATTAGATCATTGTATTATTAACTCGATCTGGGTTGCAAGTTTTTCAGTAGTGATCAGGCCTCTTTTGTTTTCTTTTATGATTTTATCATGTCACTGTAAAATTGTTCACATGTCAAAGATAATCAAGTCAAACTTAATTTGCGTCATTGCATGTGATATATAAGCTGCGAATGATTAAATAATGACCCAGAGCATGGCCACGTTGTTCTGATATGTATTTATTCCGAGTCTTT
>QRFB01005430.1:2663-21611 GCA_008931105.1 Oenanthe javanica
TATATTAATTTTAATATTTATATTTAAATATGTTAATAAGATAACAGAACATATTTATTTGAGACATATGATATAAATTCCCAAAATAATTTTATACCCTCGACATTACTTTAACAATTTTATTTGATAACGAGTCTCACCCATAGCATTTTCAATAATTTATCATGTGATCATGGATGGCATCATGACATGGTCAAAATGCTATAAATGGAGTACGCCACGAAGGTCGAAACCGTTCTAGAGGGGCAACTAATAGAAAAATCGCTATCAAACCATCGACTTTTGTCGATAAAAACTAAAAACAGAGCATAAAGTAGTAGCCGAACACATTGTACATATTTTTTTACGATATGGATTGATTAATTGATTTATACCTAAGCATTACGCAGGCTTACGAAATTGCTTTAATTATTGCCTGCACAAGTGGTCATGAAATGTTAAGTATTTTGTTTTTTTGTTACATACAATATGATGATCAATTGATCATGTCATTAAGCAATCATTGTTGTTTGGCTTCGATAAAAAAATCTTCAAATATAATCTTTTATAAAATTACTATGTATTGAAAATTTAAAAAATTGATATAAGATATCTTTAATTTAATAAATAATTTATCACTAAAATAAATTTAAAATTTTATTATTTTTATTTCTTGTATAAGAATAAAAGGAATTCATAGATTATTTATCCACTACAAAGTATAGATTTATTTTTCTTTTATTTATTTATTTCTAGTTTGTATTTTGACTATATAAAAAAGAATATTATCTATTTCAAATAATTTAAGGAGATATTATTAAAATTATAAAAATTCTTAATATGTTTTTAATATTAAAACGTAGTATTATTATAATTATACTTTTAATAAGACTATAATATAATAATTAATAATCCTAATAAAAATTTTGTTGAAAGATTATAAAACACTGGTAGAGTAAATAATTTATATATTTAAAACTTATCATACCACGTACAATCAAATTATTTTAGTTCTATGTTAATAAAATAGTATGGTATTAATAGAATAATCCAGACAACTGATAGTATTTAATTAGACAAAATTTATTTGCAAGTGACCAACAAAATTTTAAATGAAAAGTAATTTTTTTAAATAAAAAAACCAATAAATATTCTAAACATCAATAAAAATTCGATACAATGAATTAAAATTGACAATATATATAATGAAAAAATAAGTTATTATCCGCGGTAGCGGACACATAATTTTTTTTCAGGGTGTCCCAAAAAAATAATTATATATTATATATTTTTATTTATTTATTTATTCGATAATAATATTTATAAAATAATTTTTAAAATTTAATTTTTACAATATGAACGGTTATTAATTATATATTATTAATGCATAAAAACTTGTTACAACATTTATTTGAAACTTTTGGAGGTTAGTCGGGACTCAAAACTAAGTTTTGGAGGCTGGAATAATAAATCACTAAGTTTTGAGATTAACTGGGGCTCAAATCTATTTTTTTTATTAATTTTTAAGCAAAAATTATGACTTAAAAAATAAATTCTGTTTTGATTCTTGAAGGTGAGCTGGGGTTGGAGTCTAGGCTGACCACCCTTGGTTCGGCCCCTGATTTGGAGCCAATATTTATATACATTTTTATATAATTTATATATTTTTTGATATTTTATTTATAAAATTTTTAATTTACACATAATTTACGTGTACCCGAATATATAAATAACCATATATAATAATATTAGTCAGAATTTTCTCCCTTAGGGGAGACCCTGGCCCCTGGCCCCCGGACCCCCCTAATCCGCCTCTGATATTTATATGAAATGTTAATATTATGCATGCATGTGTCATAAATTCAAATATTTCTTTAATATTATGGTAGGCGCCTAGCTGATTCATACAATCATATAGTAACTTTTTAAAATTACAGATTTGCAAGTGCTCCTATTGTTTGTAGCCACTGTGATACCGGTCCAGGCAAGTAATAATTGAAATTGATCGCGTTACATTTTTATGAATTCACGGACCACATCATCTATCCACAACAATTTTAAGATTTTTCTCTATCCATGAAAAAAAGTACTCATAGATGATTGTCAACTATAAATTTTGACATCTATGACCACCTTTCTCATACTTTTTCAATGTGCAACTTTTTTGTTTCCTTGTGCTTTTACCATCACTAGTCCATATGTATTTATTTTTTCTACTACCGTGCACTCGTTTTCTATATCTCGATCTTTCTAACTTGAATGCTTTTCTCTTAAATTACACCAGCCACTTTCAAAGCCATCACACATAAATCAAATCGATACATTTAATAATGTATATGAGAGACAATAGGTATCAAAACTAATTCACATATATTAAATAATAATACATGATTCAAGACCATTGTACTAGTGTACTAAGGCGTATGCTTATCATGTTTGTTTTGGGCGTCTAGGTACAAATCAGACGCCATGGATATGGATTGTTTGCGAGAATTTATCATTTTGTTCATAAAAATACGGATTATGCACGAGGGTTTCATCGATATTGGAGATACGATTAGGGGTGAAATCGAGTCGAATAAATGTGAATAGTAGTATGATCAAATTCAGCTCGAATTTATAATTATTCGTTTAGATTTGGTCCGGATTCGAATTAAAATTTTAATATTTTGTTCAGATTCGACTCGAGTTCGAATATCAATATTCGTATTTGATTCGGCTCGATTCGAATATATCTCGAACTAGTGAACTACTCGTTTTACTGTATTCGAATTCATATATAGTAATTTTATAAAATTAAGAATACTCGAATAAAATTTACTAAAAATTAAAATGTGATCACTTAGTAGAGTATTATTTTAATATAAATATCATATATTATATATAATAATATATGCAACTTACGAATTCGAGTCAAATAAGTATAATAAATATGTATTCGAGTACTCTAAAACTATTCGAATTACTCAAAATAAATATGACCGAATATCAGAATGGTAAGATCCGACTCGATATTCGTTCGAATTATAAAATAAGATTCGAATTCGCTCATTTTTTAGACGAATACGAATTATATTCGTTTTTAACGAGTCGAATCCGAACTACTCGGATTCGTTTTCAGCCCTAGATACGATATCGTCTTTGTCAATAGAAATGAACTAGCTAGCTAGTGTAGAATTTTGATTTCAATTGTGTCCATTGTGAAATTGAATCTAACTTAGATTGATAATGATAGTACAAATATGATCAATGATGTTTTATTACTAATCAAGATATTTGTACATGGAGATTCTTATTTGTATTTCTATTCTAAAATATCCAACCCCATTCTTGTGGGAGAAGGGGTCTTATTTATAGTGATTACAAGAGGGTCCCATTCTTGAGGAGCAAGTAAAATTTCCTATTGGGTTTTATGGGCCTTTACAAATAAGTAAACTATTTCATTCTAAATGGGCTATGGCCCAACATTTGTCCCTCCCCTTTTTTGTCGAATCTTCAGATTCAGTTATGTTTTTGGGTTGTGCTGGACTAAAGAATGTAACTTGGGCCTTTACTATGGTACTTGTGTAGAGCTAATCATGACTCTTTATTTTGAAAAGAATATTTCCCGTGTATTACACATAACTTTCATAATTATTACTTTGGCGGCTGTCTCTTGACGGTTCGAATTCCCACGCCGTTGCAAGGAAATGATTTCTTCTCATAGTTTTGTCACTTTAGGAGTTACTCAATCACTGCTATTTTATCTACTTACACGAATCTGTACGCATCTTCTCCTTAACTTTGCGTTTCTTAACATCTGTCTTATTTTAACTGTAGTCACCTCTGAATTGGTGTTTAGACATTATGTCAAACCTTAGTAATTTAGGAGCGTCTTCATCTGATACCATTAGCAATCGTGTAAATCTCTGGATTTATTACTCGTTGTGCCGAGGTCGATATTCAGCCTAGTTTTCGTCTATTTTTCTCAACCTATCATGCGAAATATAGTAAAGGTTTAGTGTATCTGCATAGTCGACCCAAAGTGCCTAAGTTCGTGGTTACTAAATCATTGAATGCAGGGTTTCATGAGAAATGGTTATATTTTCATGGACCCAATCTCGAGTTGTTTAAGCCTTTCAGCGAGGTCGCAGTGGAGAAGATTGACTATCTGAATAATATAGAACCATATGATAGAGACTTTTTAGATCGCATTTATGGCTCAGATTCCTTGTATGGTTACAAAAGATTTTCTGACTCATCTTTCTTAGCTAGTCATAACTGTGAGTCATATTTGTTGTTTCTTCTTTCTGCAATTTTCTCTTTATTTAATCTCGTACTTGTATACATGTTCTCTTTTTTGTATGGTTATTTTTTTTCTTTTGCAGTAGGCGGTCTTTCTTTGCAAAGGGTTTTAGAACACAAAATCCAAACATAGATGAAAAAGGAAGCTTTTGCTTTATTGAAGAAGTCGAAGTCAACCCGTAGTGATGGGCTGAGTCGAGCGGCCTCAGCTTTGGAAGTCGAGAGTCCGAAAGAAATTCTCGTTGCTCGAGCTATTGAGGCCGAAGATGGTCGAGAGCCTAAGCAGAAGAAGGTGGAAATGGAAGGTCATTCTCGTCGTCATTTCTCTCACCGCTTAAAAGAAACCCAGGTCATTGAGCGAATTGAAAGTTCCCCCGGTGTTGTTCATTCTGCTGCTGCTGGCTCACTACCTCACGTTCATCTAGCGAGCTACCCCCGATAATTCAGCCTCGTCCTCGTATTGTAATGGAAGTCGAGCCAACAGAACGTTGGTGTGATAGAAGTCATCCTTCTGTGAAAACACTTCAGGTTTTTAGGCTTCCACAGGATGATAACAGCTATGTAGGAGACATTGCTAGTTTAGCTCGAGCCTGTATTGGTCGAGTAAGTAAGCTTGAAGTGTAACTAACTTAATGAATTGTTTTTTTTTACCATGTCTCATCTGTTTTCTTGCATCCGATTTGTTGGTACTTCTTTGCATGTGATGTATGATTATGTAAGGATTATCGATGCGTATAAGGCTGATGGTGATGTTGCACAGCTAGAAAGGATTTGAATGATGCTAAGGTCGCTCTTGCTCGAGTAGAGGAAAAGGTAGCTGATTTGGAGACATCATCGACTTCATTGACTCTGGCTAAGAATCAGGCTGAGAAAAAGTTGGGGGATGTTCATGTCACCTTTAATTCCGAGATTAAGAAGCTTAAAGACCGTATAGTCGAGCTGGAAGGTTAGATAAAGGGGATGCACATAATTTTGATGACGCCAAGTCATCGTATACTCATCTTGAAGCTGAAGATTAAGCCCTCTGTGAAACAAATGTTCGTTTGAATGACCGTATCAATGCTTTGCAAGAAGAGGTCGACAAAAGTGCGGCTGACATGACAGCTACTATCATGGAAGGCTATATGGGTGTGCATGCACGCTTCACAGCCTTAGGAATCGACCTCACCGATCATTCTTTTAAAGATTTCTATGCCGATCTGGAGCTCAAGGATGGTGAAGATGAGCCTATGAAGGAGGGTGACTAATAGAGTTCTATGCATGCTAATGCCGATGTAAAGGATCTTCCTAAGGATGCCTCCACCGATGGCCAACCCTCTTCAGTGAATGAGCAAGAGAAGACGGGGGATGCCCCATGATGAGATGTAACCAATGACTTTTATTATGTTAAGTTTGATTTTAAATATTTCTATGCTTTTGATTGTGGTGCGGATATTTGGTCGATATCGACCTTTTGAATATTTGGTGGTCGTTTATAGACCTTGGTTTAATTTGAATCAACAATGCATCCATGTTTTTTTTATGAAAAGATAATTTGTATGTTTTTTATAAAAAGATAATTTGTAGGAAATTGTATGAACTTTAGACTAGAGATAAATGATAGAGACAGTTAGTAGTGATAATTGTTGCTTAAAACTTAAAGAAAACGTTCCAAAACATTGTGTGTAAAGTAATAAGTGTTAAGAACTAAGTTAAAGAAAGGACAAGACAATAACAGTGTAACAAAACATAAGAAGAAAATATATTTAACTGAATTGTAGCATTTAATAAAGGAGGATTCATTATGATTTGATCGGGGTATTCAAATACCCTACGTTAGATCCTGGCTATTGGGCATTGATACAAACATAAGTTAAAAATGGCGCGATTGCCTTGATTTCAAATTAAGTGGAATTTCACTATGTCCTGGTGCTTGGTTATGGGAAAAATTTCTTGAGACGTGCATTCCATGTATTCTTGATGATCTGACCATCCAACTGGGTGAGTTCGAATGTTCCTGGTCAAATGACATTGATAATTTTATACGGGTCTTCCTATGAAATTTTAAGTTTACCTGAAACTATTGGCATTGAGGTTGCGGATTCTCGCATGATGAGGTCATTGATTTAGAAATCTTTTGTTACGAACTTCTTGTTATAATATTGGGCTACCTTCTTTTGATAGGATTGTGCATGTTATTGAGCTTCTTTTCGTACTTCTTTGAGGATGTCGTTGTCAAGGCGGAGGCCATTTAAGGAAAAGGCTGGATCAAACAGCTCAATCCCGGCTGTATTTATGATGATCTCTACGGGCACTACAACCTCTGTTCCATATGCCAGTCAGAAAGGTGTTTCTCCTGTAGCCGTGTGAGGAGTAGTCCTATATGCCCATAAAACATTGGGAAGCTTATCAATCCATCTCCTTGGGGTGTCCTGTACCCGTTTTTTCAAGCCTTGGAGTAAGATTTTATTGGTGACCTCGACCGGTTCGTTGGATTGATGATATGCTACTAAAGCTCGAAGATGCTTGATATTGAGTTCTCGAAGTGTTTTTTTTGAAATCTTCTCCAATAAATTGAGTGCCATTATCAGTTACCACAGCTCGTGGGACTCCAAATCGAAAGATGATGAACTCCATAAAAAACTCTATCATATCTTTTTTACGAATTCTAGCGACAAGCTTTGCTTCAACCCATTTGGTTGCGTAGTCGATGGCGACCACCAGATATTGCAATTGATTTCATCTTTTTGGAAATGGCCCATTATGTCGATTGCCCATATGAAGAATGAGAATGGTATCTGTTGGACCAAATCAAGCTAACCATTATTGTATTTACTTATCATATTGTAAAATTCTAGTGCTTCTTATATTAAATAATGACTTAGTTTATTTTAACTATGTATTTGTAGTTAGAAGTTTGTTTCTAATGCATCTCCAAATATAAATAAGTAATATCAAGAATAATTGTACTGGTAGAAGAATCTGTGAATCATGCCTCAGGAAATGAAAATTACATCAAATAAGGAGTTGCAGAAGAAAATTGCTCCTAAAGCACTTCACTGATAGAGAAGTCATTTTGATAGAGAAGTCACAAATGCAAGCTGATAGAGAAGTCTACTCAATTGAGAAGTCTACTCAATCGAGAAGTCATGGACATAGAGTTATTCTAGAAGTTCAAAGAAATGTTTATTCGAGAAGTCCAGTTAAAAAAATCGAGAAGTTAGCTAAGGAAGCAATCGAGAAGTCTGTGAAGTGAGTCAGTCAAGAAGTGTGTGAAATCAAGTCTAATCGAGAAGTCTACCCCAATCGAGAAGTCTAGCCTGATCGAGAAGTCATCAATAGATATATCCAATCGAGAAGTCTATACACTCAATAAGTCTCACAAGCACTCAGTTGAGTAGTTCACAACCTGACTTCTCGAAGCACAAAAAAGCTGAGTATTCGGTTGTTTCAAACAACTAGTTCCAAGTAGATTTGCAGAAGAATAAGACAAGTAATCTGAAGCATTGCCGTGATCAGGATAGTTAATCCTGTGAAAATAATGACAAGTCTACAATGAAGCTTGAAAGGAAAAGAAGACAAAGACAAAAGGAAGAAAAAAGAATGAAAAGACTGTCAAAGAATTGTGTTAGCTAAAAATAGATGGTAGTCAAATGTAAAGTATTTCTTGCCTGTTTCTAGTTTTAGAATAACTATCTAGTGAGAGCATGTGCAAATGAGACTTGTTGTCTATATAGTATAGAAGACAGCCTCACTAGACAATGTGAAGAAAATTGTATTCATCTATTTTCCTTGTTTTTCTTTCAAGAGCAAGAAGCTGAGAATTCTATAAAGATTCTCAGATTGTAGCAAATCATTCTAATAAAAGATTAGATTGATATTTACCTATGAAGTGTTAAGTTAAATTCTGCATCTCATATAAACACTGATAAGGTTAAATAAGGCTACAATACTAGTACAGTTCAAACAATAAAAGAAAATCAAAGGCATTCGAAAAAGATATCAACATATACATTCACCCCCCTCTGTATAGTTTTAACCAAACTCATTCCTAACAAGTGGTATCACAGCAGGTTGTTGACATACAAATAGTTTAAAGATCAGAATGAGTTCTAAAAAACTTAACAGTATAAAGATTCCTCTATTTGACAGAGAACGCTATATTCTATGGAAGAATAAAATGCTCACATTCATCAAGACTGCAAACTACATGTATCCTGAGATTCTGAAAAATGGACCTTTCATGCATGTGACACTAGTTCCTGAAACAACTAGATGCTCAGAGGTGATACCAGCCACATGGGTACTAAATGATCCATCTCAGTATACTGATACTGAAAAAGAGAAGGTGGGTCTTGACAACAGTCTCATGCTCATCCTGATTGACTCTCTAGATATGGTCATGTACAACAATGTTGTCAACTGCACCACTTCCAAGCATATTTAGGAAACCATTGAGTTATTATGTGAAGGCACAGTGAAAGTAAGAGAAAATTGAGACAAATATTGGTGTCACAATATGAAGTTTTCATGTCAAAACCTAATGAAAGTATAATTGAGGTCTTTGAGAGGTTTAACAAACTAATCAATAAACTGCAGTTACATGAAAAGGCTTATGAAACAAAAGAGAAAACCCTGAAGTTCTTGTTAACTTTTCTAGAGCATTTGGAGCACAAAATTGCAGCTATCAGGGAAGGAAGAGATTTAGAAAAACTCCCACTAGAAACTCTATATGGGATACTGAAGACATATGAACTGGAATACTTTCAAAAGAAGTCTATTCTAGGAAACAGAAGTAAGATGACAAATGTCTCTAGTGCCCGAATTGTCAAAGAACCAGGAAAGATGGAAAGGGTTGGCACATGCCAAAGAATGAAGAGTGAAGAAAGTGTTGAAAAAGACACTGAAGAAGAAGAAACTGTCAAAGAAGAATCTGATAAAGATGAATTCTACACCATTGAAGAGCTTGAGGGCATGTACAACAAATCTATGGCATTCATTGATAAAATATTTGGAAACTTGAGATTTAAGAAAAACAAGAGCTTCAAGCCAAAACCAAACTTTGGCTCTTCAAGCAAAGGCAAAGCTCCAAAGAGCAATTTCAAAGGAGGTTACAAAACTGGGTCTGTGGAAAGATCAAAGATAAGGTATTATAATTATGATGAATTGGGACACTTTGCTACTGAGTGTAGAAAGCCAGAAGTAGCCAGAAAAGAAAAATAATATTTATAATTGAAGGCCAAGTATGAAGCCTTGTTGAAGAATCAAACTGGTAAAACATACATTACTGAAGGCAAATGCTGGGATGACTCTGATGAGGATGAAGAAGAAGAATATGAGAATTTCGCACTCATGGCCAAATCAGATGAAGAAGCATCAGCCTCAACAACTCAGGTACCAATTCTAACCTCTATTGAAATGTCAAAATCCCAATACAAGAAAACTGTGGAAGAATTAAGTGTTGAGATGTTTAATATACATACCAATATGAATGTTGCTTATGAGGAAATTGATAGATTGTTGAAATCCAATGATGAACTGACTGTTAAAAATGAATATCTAGAATTGTCCTTGGTTAACATGCAATCCATGCAACAAGAGAATGAATATTTGAAATATAAGATTACTTGTTTAGAATAAATTTAAAAGTTCTTAAGAGATCAAATTTCTGAGAATGAACTGAAAATAAATTCTTATAAAAACTCATATGTTGTTTTGCAAGGGCTTCATGAAAAACTGCAAGAAAATTCTAAGGTCAGAGTTGGGTTTGACTATGATACTCTTAAAAAGAAAAAGTGTATATCAATAAAAGGCAAGAAAACTGAGTTTCCTGACAATCCTCGCATTTTGAAAAATATGAAAGCTTCAATTTTTAAAAAGGTAACTGTTGTGTTTGATGAAACAAGTATGATTATCAAGCAACAGTTAAATGATGATGATGAGTCAGATGATAAGAATGATGTGCCTTGTGTTGAAATAAAAGAACCAACAGTCAAGACCAATCCCACCTCTGTTAAGCTTGAAAGAAAGGTAAATGTCCAAAAGAATGACATTAAGGTAGAAGTCCAAAAAAATGACTCAATGCATGCTAAGAAGAAAAAGGCAAATAGAAATGAAAAAATAGGCATTAACAAACACAACAATTATGCACCTGTCCACAATGCTCCTAGAAAGATTTGTAAAAACTGTGGTTCAACAAATCATCTTACTCATATGTGCAAGAAACCTGTTGTTGATATTGCTGAATCTTCTTGTGGTTATGTGAAACCTTTGATGCATGATAATCATAAATTATGTGACAAATTTGACTGTATGACATGCAACCTGAATGTTATGAATACATGTTTTAGATTAAGAAAACAACTTGTTGAAGGATGCATCAATCAAAATGAAAATAACAAAACTGCTAGACCCAAATCCACCAGTCCAACTTAAAGAAGAAAACATTCCATGTCACCCAGAAATGCTTCTAGTTCAGGTAGCACCAACCAAGCTAAAACTGAACATCAGAAAAAGGAAATTATACATGAAAAGATAACTAGGACTGTTGAGAAGAAGAATAACAGTTATGTGACTAAGCAAAAAGGACCCAACTTAGTTTGGGTACCAAAGAAAACTTGATATTTTTTTGATTGCAGGGCACAAGTAAGAAGAAGAAGGTTATGTGGATCTTGGACAGTGGATGCTTACACTGCAGATCAAATCATTGGAAATCCTGATGAAGGTGTGAGAACAAGAAGGGCAACCATAAATGAATGCTTGTATGCTTGTTTTCTGTCTCAAAATGAACCCAAAAAGATTGAAGAAGCATTGTTGGATCCAGACTGAATTGTTGCCATGCAGGAAGAATTACACCAATTTGAGAGGAACAATGTTTGGGAATTAGTGCCACCTCCAAAAGATAGATCAATTATTAGCAGTAAATGGGTCTATAGAAACAAAATGGATGAACATGGAACTGTCATAAGGAACAAGGCAATATTGGTAGCAAAAGGATATTTACAAGAAGAAGGCATTGACTATGATGAAGCTTTTGCTCCAGTTGCAAGACTAGAGGCAATAAGAATTTTTCTAGCATTTGCAGCACATTCAAATTTCAAAGTCTATCAAATAGATGTTAAAAGTGCATTTCTAAATGGTGAATTGGAAAAGGAGGTTTATGTATAACAACTACCAGGCTTTGAAGATTCCAAATTTCCTGATTTTGTCTACAGACTTCTCAAAGAATTGTATAGACTCAAATAATCCCCAAGAGCTTGGTATGACACATTGTCAAGGTATATACTTGAAAATCAATTCACTAGAGGGACAATTGACAAAACTCTCTTTTACAAGAAGCATGGTGAGGACATCATTCTAGTTCATATTTATGTGGATGATATCATTATTTGCTCTACAAATGAAAAGTTGTGTCAAAGATTCTCAAAGCTCATGCAAAGTGAATATGAAATGAGCATGATGGGAGAACTCAATTATTTTCTAGGTCTTCAAATAAGTCAAAGAACATATGGCATCTTCATAAGCCGAACCAAGTACATTAATGACTTGCTCAAAGGTTTGACATGCAAGATTGTTCACATGCAAAAACTCCAATGTCTACAACTATTAAGCTTGATGAAGATAAGAAGGGAAAGAGTATAGACATGAAGACCTATAGAGGAATGTTTGGATCTCTACTATATTTAACAACTAGTAGGCCAGACATTATGTTCTCTACATGCTTGTGTGTAAGGTTTCAAGCCAATCCAAAGGAATCTCATCTCATTGTTGTTAAAAGAATACTGAAATATCTGAAATGAACTACTCAGATGGAATTATGGTATCCAAAGGAAATAAGATTCAATCTAGTTGGATATTATAATGCTAATTTTGTTGGGTGCAGAGTTGATAGAAAGAGCACCTCTGGAAGCTGTCAATTCCTTGGACAGAGACTGGTGTTATGGTATAGCAAGAAGCAGCAATCAGTTTCAACTTCCACAACTGAGGCTGAATATATATCTGCTGAAAGTTGATGTGCACAAGTGCTTTGGATAAGAAATCAGTTAAGAGACTATGGACAATTGTTGGAAAGAATTCCTATTATGTGTAACAATACTAGTGCTATATCTATTATTGCAAATATAGTGAATCGTTCCTGTGACAGTAAGGCAGTGAACAGTATAACACTGGCATGTCGATAGTTTCGATAATCTTAACTTCATTTCCTATGAACCCGAATAAGGGATTTTGAATATTTTCTAACTTTCAATCTCCCAGGTCCATTCAAGAGAATGCGCTGTGATATAGGATATCGATTGAGCTACCGTTGTCGATCAGAATTTTTTTAACCGTATTCGTGCCGACTTGTGTTGTAATGACCAGGGCATCTTGATGATTATCTATGATGCCTGATGGGTAGTCTGTATCAGAGAAAGAGATGACCGGAGTTGGATCATGTTTGGAGCATTTAGGGAATTCTGGATTAATGTTGAATATTTCTCTAGTATATGACTTTTTTGCATTATTGGATGAGCCTCTGGCCGCGTGACCCCCCGAAATTACATCAATGATGTGATTTGATTCTGAATGGATTTCTAGTCTGTGAGTGTCCTCGGCTTGGATGAAATGAGTGAATTGACTTCATTTAATTTTGTTTTCAATCAAATTGCTGAGTTGATAGCATTGCTCGATCGCGTGGCCTGTATCTTCGCGATAATCACGGTACCTCGAGCTTGGTGGTCGGTCTGCCTTCTTGGGTCGAGGAGGTCGATATTCGGGCTCTGTTTTAAGAATTGCGAGGATTGTATCTTTGCTAGTGTTAAGTTTGGTGAATTCTTTGGGCTCCCGGTTTCTAGTGTTAAGTTTGGTGTTCGACTTGTTTAGTTCTGAATGGTCCATGTCTTTATCATTACCTCGTTCATAACGGGAGGTCTTAGATCGCGGAGATTAGATGCTTTCTACTACCTCTTGTAATGTGAGCATGTGTTCAAATATTTCCAAGCAGCTTATAGTATTCGCGGGTTTTTCTCAAAGAATTCTTCTAGTAATAGGCCATGCCTAGATTTATCGACTCTCGCGACCAGGTAATTGATGGCTAGTTGATCGATTAAATTTGGGATCTCGGCTACCACTATTCGAAATTGAGATAGGAAGTCGCGTAGTGAATCCTTATATTGTTGTCGAACAGTCATAAGGGAGGCCGTGATCTTTCCCCATTTATGTTGTTGTAGAATCTGGTTCTGAATTTGGCTTTAAAGGCAGCCCACGACTCGATGGAATGAGGGGGTAAATTGGAGAACCATTTAAGGGCCGTCCCTTGTAAACAAGTGTTAAAAAATTGACATCGAGAGAGCTCGAAGTGTCTATAAAATGACATTCACCCATCGAACATGTTTAAGAAGTCGTATGGGTTGGTCGTGCCATCAAACAACGGTATATTGGGGATTTTGAGATGTGGGTCGATAATCGTGGATTCGATTATTACTAACAAAGGGCTTCCCGATGGGAGCTCTGTGCCCGACTGTGTTCGAATGAAGTCCTTACACAAAGCCATGTCATGTTGCAACTGTGTAAGCTCTTCAGGTCACCAGGATGTTGTGCTACTTTCACTTAGCCTTGAGCCATCAGAGGAGGTGGTCTAGTGCCTGCATTTAGGAGTTTGTGTTGAAGTATAAGCAGACTCAGTTTGCGTTTCTGCCTTAAAGTCAGAGTCATCCTCTTCAGTTCGATCATCAGGAAGTGGCGGAGATATTATGGATCGTTGAAGCTCGAGTTTGAGTTGTTTAATCTCTCTCAACTTGGCGAGTTTTTCATCTAGTATCTTTCGTTCATATTGTAAGTGCCTAAATTAAGCTTCATCGACCTCTATTAGGGCTTTGCCTGAGTTTGCAACCTGTGCCTGAAGAGCTTGAATTTTCTCCAGATGTAGTCGAGCGTCGCTTGTGAGAACGGTTTTTCCAGATTTTATCTGGACGGTAGCTCGTCATTTGTCTAGTGGTCGATGTTTCCGGCCCGTAGGGTTTAGAATTTTTCAGCCTTTATAAACGAGTGATAATTGTTTCAGTATCGACCTGGAATAACTTCTTTGGTTGTAATTTGGACGGGTTCAATGAACCTCGTCTTCCAGGAGCTCAACCGTATATGGCGGCTTTGATGATTTGCTTGGTTTTGCCATGAGTTGAACAAATTAAAAAAGTCTACAAAGCTCTTTTTAGCGCCAAATGATAGTACAAATATGATCAATAATGTTTTATTACTAATCAAGATATTTGTACATGGAGATTCTACTTTTTATTTCTATTCTAAAATATCCAACCCCTTTCTTGTAGGAGACGGGGTCTTATTTATAGTGGTTACAAGAGGGTCCCATTCTTGGGGAGCAAGTAAAGTTTCCTATTGGATTTTATAGGCCTTTTCAAATAAGTAAACAATTACATTCTACATGGGCTATGGCCCAATAGATAAATTTTTGGATCTAGCGAGGCTATAATTTAAAGTCTCACATTCTGTTGCTATTGTCAACATTTTAAGAGATATCAATAATGAAAAAATATATAGGTTGATAGTATTGGAATGAACTTTGATATAGTTATGGTATCTGTTAAAAATTACAACTCCTCTTTACCTTGTTTTATGATTTGTATAGTTCTAGGTTTAAAAAGAACTCTATTCTTGCTTGATTTGGTATAAGCCACCAAGTTGAATGATATGCAATCGTGCAAGGACACTGCTTCCTGAGGTATGCATTAGCCCTTATAAGACTAATCCTGTAGTTAAATTTCTTTTATGAAATAGTGGCTTTCTGCAGCTAGTAAACAACATTGAATAGAATCTAGATGCTATTATGCTAAGCTATTCTGTCAAATGTTGATAAAACTGCGCAATGCGCAACTGATGCTACAGATGTACACGTACCATGACTTCGTTTGGAATGAATTCACTGTCATCTGCTTCAGCAATGTACTCTTCCTAACACCATTGGGTTTATAAACATTAAATATTTGGGATTTTAGTATTGAAGTTTTTCACTCTTGACATATACTTTTAATATTAGTGGGCATGCATTTTAGTTCAAACCTTTGAGTTTAAACTCAAGATATTAAAAACATTTAAATTCTTTTGGAAGGAATGATCAAATTAAATGAGTATATTATTGCTTCAAATATATTGAAGTGACCTTATTATGAGGGACTACCGAGATAATAGAGTCTTATAAATTCTGAGACTTTAGTAGTCTAGTTTTTTTCCAGTTTTTTTTGTGTATATGGATACTTCATAGTGAATGTCAACTAAAGTACTGCAGGCTGTCGCACTGCTGTGATTGCACTCCAGGATTCACGATGGTGAGTCATAGAATTTAATATCCCTAGCGTCTCATGATCAATATCATCGTTAGTAGAAGCAGAAAGGAAGGAGTTTAGAGCTATAACCGAAAATAAGTCATTCATAATTCTTGTGCAGCTTCAATAAATCTCAATAAACTGCGACACTAGTGTCTGGTAGTGAAAGTTTCTCATCAATCTAATTTTTCAACTTGTGCTAGTCTCCCCTAATTAATTTGTTGCAAAAGTGTGCATCCTTTATTGCCTCTCGTTAATTTTTCATTATCTAAAATGTTAGACATTCAAGGGTTCATGTGGGAGGAGGATAAAGTAAACAACGTTACCTGGCCGCTGTTCTCACGCCTTGTTCCCGAGTTTTTTTATGGGTGGAAAGTGTAAGGAAGTAAAAGAAAGCAGAAGGAAGTAAGTGAAACAAGTTTCACTAACATGCTCCCGAGTTTAAAAATTAAAGAATGAAACTAATTTCATTAGTGTACTCCCGAGTTGGAAGGAAAACATGTAATTGGTTGTTAAATTATAATTTTATCCTTAGATTTAAAAAGTAAGAATTAGATAATAAGGGTATATTGGTAATATCAAGCATTTTTTAATTTATACTCATCACTTGCTTTCCTCTTCATCTCACATTTGGAGTGAAAGTTTCGGAAGGAAATCATATAAAATTTTCATTAACTTGCACTTGTTTTCCTTCTTAAAAAAAAACTCGAGTGCATGATTATGAATGCAAATTGTATTAGTTTCTTTGCTCTTCATCTGATTTCTTTCCTTTTTAAAACTCGGGAGCAAGGTATTAGAGCAAGTCCAACAATTTCCTAAAGTGTTGTCCTGAGTTAAAATTTAGAACATTTTGAGTAAATGAGTGCTCCAACCATGTCCTAGTGGTGCCCTAAAATAATAGAACAACAATCACATGCCTTATTAATAGGGCACTGCTACACATGCCTCATTTCATTTTTATTAATAAAATATTCACTTCCCACCTTTTTTATATTTTTTTCCCTTCTTTTATCTTTTCAAATATAAATGTAATTCAAATATACTAATATTTTAATAATAAAGCATGAGAATTGAGTAAATTGTTGGAGTTAATGTATGTGTATAGTGTGCTAAATTACTAGAATATTATATTTTATTATATTTTTAAGGTGTTATGGGAAAAATTTGCCTTCCCATATTTTTAACAACCTCGCCTGAATCAAAGGGCCTAGGCTGACATATTTGACGTTATTGGGCCTAGGCTGCTATATAAATGGGCTCAAGCATAATCAATTATTCAACCTCGCCCAGTCCACGGGCTAGTTATAGTCCCCTCAAAAGAGCCTATCCAGGAAGGACGCATGATTTGGGCCTCGCCCGTATAATGTCAACTTCACCCGATATGGGCCTAGAATATATTATTCTTTGAAGGACTTGCTGATTATAACTTTTATGAAGGCTAGGTTCAGTCCAGGCTAATTGGGTTTAGGCCCAAATAGGGGGATCTAGTTCCCTCATCTTGAATAACATTTCTGGAGGGTTATCCCATTAAGGTTATGATATGAGGGGTGATGGATTAGACCTAGGCTGATTTGTGACAATGTCGGGCCGATCACCTAACCGCCACATTCCTTGTACGTAGCTGGGTTTCGATAACCCGAGCCCAGGTGTATTCTATGCGGTGGACCAAATCAATTTTGGAGAATGAAATCTAACCCTATTTGGTTTTGTGCTCCCCAAGAACTACGTTGGGCTTGATCCTTATATAAAGGGTACGCAGACACATTGTAAGGGTTATCGAACAATCATTGGCATTCAAGAACTCTAAAAAATCTTGTGTGTTATTATCTCTTCAACCTAAGCAATTTCAGCCCTAAAATCATCTTCAATCATCACCGTAATTCAACAACCCTCCTAAATTTGTTATCACCATATTCCTCCGTTAATAATTGGCGCTAGAAGGAGGGGTCTTGAAATCTTTGAAGGAAGGATGTCGCACATCACACCGAACGATGATAATGGACAATCTAGGATTGAGGGAGACAACCCCTCGCACAATGTCTCAAACCCTTTGGTGCTAAGAAACCACGCCAGTACCCGAAAACACCCAACAATAATGTTGAGCAGCGAAAATGTATTTAATCAGATTAACGATTTTGACGAGCGAATGAGTTATATGGAGATGGGTTTCAAGAACTTGGAGAGCGTGATCATCGGAAATCAGCAAGGAAGTCGAGACCGCCGTGCAACTAAAGAGCCTATCATAGAGAAGAGAAACACTAAAGAGAAGACTCATGTGCCGTATAAGAGATTTCGTGATGTAACGTCACGTATGTTGACATATGGAGGGTCCTGTAATAGAACTGCGCCAGATGGGAGGTGTTAGTCTGTCGATTATCAACGACAAAGACCCAACAAAGACCCAACAAAGACCGAGTAAATGGGGGAAGACCTGCTAACACCCGAGGCTATATGGGTGGTAGGTTCGGCAGAAGCAACGAATACTATTAGAGAGAGAACGATCGCGGATGTAGGGAGCATGATACAACGAGGGGGTCGTATCACGACCAATGGATGATAATCGGAAGACCCCTCCCAGAGATGATGTTCAAATTATAGAACCAACACTAATACTATTTTACCAAGAAGGATATGGGCAAGGAGTCGTTAGAGTGAACAAGATCAAAGGGGTTACCAGATGGGTCCTGACCGAGAAAAAGACGGGGGACAAGAAAGCTATCAAATTGGAGTGGATAGGGGATGGAGTAGAGGTCATTACCAGAAAGAAGATACACTTGATCGTCATGCATGGACAAACCAGCCGGATGTCCGGTAATGATGGGTTCAGAAGAACGGTAGATGCTACGGCCATTAGCAAGAGCAAGCTTTCCACATAAAAGATCGTGAAAGGTAGCATCGGGAAAGAGTGGTATACAGATAAAGCCAAGAAAGTCAAGGAACATGGAAGATGAAAAACTAATACAAGGGTTGGGAAACATCCGGGCGGAAGATTTACAGAGATTACTTGTTCAATTGGAAGGATCTAGGACCAATATCCCACCCCAATCACAGTTCACGGCTGCTCTTCGACACTCTCCCCTCTCAGTCTCATTCATGGGTGTGGGTGACCTAAGGTTTGCCAGAAGTTCAGATCCCGCCGAGTACTTGGAAAGATCCAATATTGAGATGAAAGTACATCAAGTGGAGGATTTAACGAAGTGTAGAGTTTTAGTTTCAACTCTAAGGGGGAACGCATGTTAGGAATCTACATGTAATTTGATGATAACATTAATCTTAGAATCATAGAAATTTTATTTGATGTAACTGATCAATTGATATGAAAGTTATAAATATCAATTGATCAGGAAACCATTTATCAGTTGAAGTGTTTATATGAATCAACTGATAA